>JAEMWC010000852.1:90000-107500 GCA_016490735.1 Pachyseris speciosa | reverse complement strand
TAACATATTACCTTGAAGTTTTCTTTATATTCAAGTGGTCTCAAACTTAATGTACAATATAAATGCAAAACAAGCAACGCCAAATATTCTAAATCTTTTCCGTAGAACTTCTAGCATACACAAATATGCTACCCGCTCGTCAACCTCTCTGAACTTTTTTAGTAAAAATTCTAGAATCGACCGACAAAAATACTCTTTTTCACATGTTGAAGCACAAGTGTGGAATGGGATACCTGAAAGAATAAAAAAGTTGCCAAAAAATAGTTTTAAGAAAGAAATGAAAAGAATACTATTTGACATTTTGAAAACTGAAGATAGCTACATTGAAATCGATAAAATAATATTTGATCTAAAGAATCGTTAGAGAAGACACAAGTGCAAGTACTTTTATTATCTTAGTATCTCAAGCTCTCCCTCTCTCTTTTGTTTTGTTTTTTTGTTTTTTTCTTTTTTTGTTGTTGTTGTTTTTGTTTGTTAATTTGTTCAATCTCGCACAAATACACTTATCTATTTTTTTCTCTTTTTTAATCCTGTACTGTAATATATTTGCCTCTGTTTCAATAGACTGGCCTGCCACAATTAGCTAAGCTACCTGTAGGTCAGTCTTACTTGTAATATTTCTATTCATTTTATTTTTAATAAACCTTTATGAACCTTAGAAGGCGAGGGGGCGGTGAAACTTTTCAACCCAAAAACTATCTTGAAATTTTGCTTTCTGTGCATGCCCGAACTTTGAAAGCTCAAATTAAGCATCAGGAACAGAAGGACACCAGGAGCTCTACCAGGGAACAGGGTTTTAGGCAGTTTTGGTTCTTTTCAGCTAGATTCTGACCAAAAAACAGCTCAACAAGCTTTAAAAGGTGTTTTTTGGCAAAATGTTCAGGAGCCAAAGGGTTAAGCATTTTTTTTTGTTATAAATAATATCCATTAATTGCGTTCGACGTAAGGAGAACATATCCTAATCTTGGGAGCCCTGTGATACTAAGTGGTGACATTTTTTGTCTTTCATGTACCATTTCTGCTCCATCTTGAATTACTTCATAAATAGTATCGTGAGTTCAGCCTCGTTCTGTTTATTTACGCGTGGTCTAGTGAAGTTTGACGTTTGAATCAACAGGCAAAGTTAACTAATTTTGGTCAACCTAACCTGTAAAGTACAGCGTTTAACATGGGCTTTGCAAACCGAAAATATTAAAAAAAAAAAAGATTTTCAAGTGAAATAAACTATGGAAAGCAACCAGCGTGTGACAAGTACAGATTATAATAATCAAGAGCTTTCTGTAAAATCAAGTAATGTTTGTGTTGTACAACAGAGAGCAATTAAGTCAACCAACTTTTGTGTCGTTTAGCACATACTTATTTCCCTTTGCTTTTGAAGGAAAAATAAGGTGCCCTAGTACAGTAGAACATACCGTAAGTGATTTTGTGACATAAAATACTAAAACACATCTTATTTCAAACAGGCTGGCTGAATCTAAAATTTTAATTATTTGCTGCAAGTAAGAACCAAATCCTTGTTTACACTTCTACCATAGTTTTTTGGTTATAAGCACACTCACCTATAAGACACACCCTAAACTTGTCAACTTTAATAATCATGTCAAGTTCCCAAACTGAAAATTACTTTAAAATACCTGGTCATAAGACGCATCAAGAAATTGAGATTTCAAGGTGTGATGAATTAAAGGAGCACTAGCTGTCACCGGGATTTTTGCTGTTTTTGGTTCAATGTACTGTCTTTTACCTGTTATCATGCAAAAAATGCTCCTACAGAATCAGCAACTGAAGATGAATTCCAATGAATTTTTATCAGGGAGAGCTAACGATAATATTTTTTGGTGATTTTTCAATGCATAGCTTGAAATTTTGCAAAAATTGGCAAGTTTTTTCAAATTTCAACCCATTTCCATCCTCGTCATCTTTTTTTTTAACAACAACAACAATTTATTGACAAAATTCAAATACAGTGTAGGTATAAGAAGCTTGTCCCGCAAATAGCCGCAAAGCTAGTCGAGGTGGGACAAGACAAGCACAAGAACATATCAGAAAAGACAAATAACAATGAATTATAAACATGCAATGGAAAACTTAACTTTACATAATAATGCGGGTTGATCAAGCTATGCAACAAAATTAAAATATATTACAGGTAATTTTATTATCATTATAAATATTGCAATCAAAAAGAGATGAAGAGGGAAAAGGAGAATCAGATTATACTAGCAAAAGAGAAGGACAAAAGAGGATCAGTTTTTCATTAGGTCAATTATCGTTTCCTCTTCAATACAGGAGTCTGCAGTTTGAAGTATGTCAAATAACTTTCCTTTTAGGGATTTTTTAAATGATTTTTTTTTAGAGTTGCAGGTATCCCATTCCAAATTTTGACTCCAACACGCGAGAAAGCATTTCGAGTGGCATTAATGCGAGACTCCTTTGTATAAATATGATCAAAGGTAGAGGAACGCATTTTATACATTGTAGGAATGGACACTAGAAGTACAAGAAAACAAATTCAAGATATTTCTTGGAGCAGTACTTATGTTTATGTCATACATAAGGTTGCAAATGGATTCAGAATACAAGAATTGTACAGGTAATATTTTTGCTTTAACGAAAAATGGTATGGCATGGTTGTTTGTTTCAGCAAAATATATTAGCTGCAAGGTGCGCTTTTGAAGGACAAGAATTTGATCAAGGAAAGTTTTGCATGCATTGCCCCAGGAAATAAGACCATAAGTTATGTAAGGTACGATTAGTGACTGATAAATATTTAGAAGAGTGCGAGTAGGAACAATAAATTATGCCGTAACCTTGCGATTCACCCAATTGTCTTACTTATTTTTGTTGCCACAGAATTGATATGTGTCTTCCAGAACAAATTTTCATTAATTAACAAACCAAGGTATTTAATGATTAAGTTTTTACGTTCAAGAGAAACCTTTTTATTGTTTTCATTGTCAAAAATATTGATCTTAGGGTGATAATTGAGCTTTTTCTGGCGAAGGCGAAAAAATTACATTAGATTACGTTAGATTTTTAATATTCAAAGTAAGCTTGTTAGAAGTCAGCCAGGTATATAAGTTGTGTAATTCTTCATTCAGTATAAATTCTAGTGACTTTAAGTCTTTATGAGCAAAAAGAACATTAGTGTCATCTGCAAAAAGAAAGAATTGGAGTTTATTCGAGCATTTTTGAATGTCATTTATATAAAGAAGGAAGAGAAGTGGGCCCAGAACTGAGCCTTGGGATACACCACAATTTATATTTAGTCTGCTAGATATATGACAGTTAATTTCAGTAGTTTGTGCATGATTTGATAAATATGAGAAAAACCATTGATTGATGATTCTGCGAAAACCATAATAATTTAGTTTATCAAGTAATAATTATGTTGTGATCAACAGTATCGAAGGCTTTTTTAAATAAAAACTCCACAAGAAAAATTTTTTTGTCCATGTTGGTTTGTATAGATTCCACTATATCGAGAATAGCATGCTGAGTTGAGTGAGCTTGACGGAAACCATATTGAGACGAATGTAATAAATCATGTTTCTCTATAAAATCTTTCACTCTATTATACATAACTTTTTGGAAAATTCTATTGAAATTTGACAATAGTGAAATTGGTCAATAATTAGAAGCATCAGTCTCGTCGTCAGCTTTAAATATAGATATAATTTTGGACATTTTAAATTTTGTGGGATAGAACCCATGAGTGACAGATGCATTGAGAATGTCTGAGAGCATTGGAGATATGATATTGCACAAGTATTTAAGAAGTTGAGTAGGACATGAGCATAAGCCATGTGATTTGTTTTTCGGTAAGGATAAGATTTGAGATTTAACTTCACACGGAGTAACAGGTCTGAAGAAAAACAAAGAATCTGGGGACTTGGACTTTCTAAGGTACTCTGTAAAGGGACACTCGGCCGGTGGTAGTTTACTTGCTAAATTGTTGCCAAGAGTCGAAAAATGTTCATTGAAGATATAAGGTATACGTGTAGTTACACTAGGGATGATATTGCCATTATCAGGATCCTTTAACTTGTTAATTATTTTAGAGTTTCTTTTTCGACGGTTTAGTAATCCATTTATCCCTTGCACTTCTTTTTCATATTGTTTAAATTTTCGTTGAAAAAGTCACAGTAATATCGTTTCTTACTCAAACGTAAGACTACATATTCTATTTCGATAATATTATACTTGTCAAGGTCCCCAATTAGGTATAGTCTGTTTTTTTTATTTTAACTGAAGCTCTTATCCCCTTCGTAATCCATGGCTTTGAAAACTGTTTCATTTTATGTTGAGAAAGGGTTTTAATCGGTGCATGCTTGTTAACAATTTTATTAAAAGTTTTATAGAATGTAGAGAATAACTCGTCTATATTTCTAAAGAAGGTACATGTAGCGGTACTAATAAACATTCAATGATCCGAGTTCGCTTCATAAAAAGCATAACTCAGCTGATTTTAAACACAGTTGCAAAACTTACTGATCGATTTGCGTACATGTTCTCTTCATAAACGAAACTAAAACCGTCACTATGCCAAGCACTCGCCGTCATTCATATGACCTCAACTTCAAGTTGCAAACTGTTGTTTTCTCTTCGCAAGATCAGCAATATTACAGCGAATCACAGCAAAATATCAGCCAACAAGGAAAAACACAACCGATCACAGCCCTGTCAACCCATACAAACCTGTAGTCGATTTCATTATTCACATCAGACTACTGCGACAATGGATACTTGAATGCATTCCTGATCTAAGATTACAACTAGTCTAGGTTATTATTGAGCAAATCATGGTATATAAAATTATTATTAATAGTATAGCATTAATCGTTTTTTGTTTTTTTTAATTGTATTGCACCCCAAAAAAATACTGGTAAGTGCTTGTTAATTTGATGCTCATTGTACATCACTGGCTTAATGAGTGCATCACCTTTCAATAATATACAGCTGTAGCCTGTGAGCAAGCTATCTCAGGGGATGGGGGTGGGAGGAGGAAAAATGGAGAGATTTGAATTCTGCCCCTAATGCTCCCTGTGGCTTCCAACTGCCTGAGCTGTCAAAATTTGGCCAATCAGCGCTCAAAAAAAATGCCCCTAATGCTCCCTGTGGCTTCCAACTGCCTGAGCTGTCAAAATTTGGCCAATCAGCGCTCAAAAAAATGCCCCTAATGCTCCCTGTGGCTTCCAACTGCCTGAGCTGTCAAAATTTGGCCAATCAGCGCTCAAAAAAATGCCCCTAATGCTCCCTGTGGCTTCCAACTGCCTGAGCTGTCAAAATTTGGCCAATCAGCGCTCAAAAAAATGCCCCTAATGCTCCCTGTGGCTTCCAACTGCCTGAGCTGTCAAAATTTGGCCAATCAGCGCTCAAAAAATGCCCCTAATGCTCCCTGTGGCTTCCAACTGCCTGAGCTGTCAAAATTTGGCCAATCAGCGCTCAAAAAAATGCTCCTAATGCTCCCTGTGGCTTCCAACTGCCTGAGCTGTCAAAATTTGGCCAATCAGCGCTCAAAAAATGCCCCTAATGCTCCCTGTGGCTTCCAACTGCCTGAGCTGTCAAAATTTGGCCAATCAGCGCTCAAACCACACAGTCCACACTCAATGATAGATTACGTCATTACCCAGTCAAATCAGCCAATCAACATTTTGCATCCAATTTTTGGACACTGAAATTCAAATTTATGAGACAGGAGTGTAAGCTCTCCTTCTCTCCTTTCCTCCCTCCACCTCCTACCCCCCCCAGGAGAGCTTGCTCGCAGGCTACAATAATAAGACTCTGGTTACCTTCAACAAGCTCAACTTGTTGTTGAACAAGAACTTGGTCAATAGCAGTGAGATATTCCAGTCCTGGAGGGCAGCCCAATGGTGCTTGAGGAGCTGGCATCCAATTCACTTCACCAGACCCGACACCTACATGTATATTTTTTGTTTGTGTTTTCAAAGAAATTGTTACAGTAATTTTTATGAATAGCATAACCAGCATTAAAATCCTAATTATTTCCAGATCAGAGGGTAACCATCTCAACATTTTTAGAAAAGAGCAGACAGGTAGAGCTCCAGAAAATACCCATTATACATTGTACATACATGTATAACCACTTCATGGAAGGTTATAATTCAGAGGTTGTAAATTTGGCAAATTGTGACACAAACTTTTTAACAAATATACAATGCTGCCCACCAGAAATGACCATACATGTGTAATAGCAACCAAAGAGTAGAGTACTGTCAATACATTCATTAGGAAACTCCTTGCATTGATCTCAGCACTAAACCAAAAAGAAATAAATAATATTCTAAACCCATAACAGTATGACAGATAAATAATTAAAAGTAGTTTATCTTTAACTACTTTGCCAAACTAGTTTTCCTTTGGGTTCAGACCAGCCTGCATTTTAAGCTGCTGATACAATTTCTCGCTGATCGCAAAATCTAGTTTCTTTGCATGAAGGCCACGCAGGACCCTCAATTTATTATGACTGTATGACATGTATTTAGTTAAAAAGTATACATGTACACAAACTGTGCAACTGATTCCGGGGATGCAATATTTCATGAGAAGAGTTTTTGCATTCTGACTTTATTCAATACCTCGTGTGTTCGACCTATTGCTAATTGCACATGATTGAAATCTCAAAGTATGAACTTAATTCCTGCACATTTTTGATTATATTTATTTAGCAGACTTGTTCGAACTTTGGAGAAGGAAAGTACTGCAATTTTATGTCTGAGTTTTCATCACAGATGTAGAACATCAGGAACAGATACACCAGGGAGATAAAACTTAGCATCCTATACTGTGAAGTTACAGAAGCAACATTGCAAATAAACAAACTTCACAAAGAAGATCAGATGCTTCAAAGTCTAAGTTTCACAGCTTTACTCCTATGGAAGCCAATAACTTTCAATGAGTCTTGAAATTGAGACATCTGCTTCTGTCACCTCACAGAAGAAGTTATCCTTTATCACTAAGTAAAGTACATTTAAAATGTACCATGCGAATACTCAAAGATAGCATGTTATTTCCTCGCTCAAGGAGGATCCATTGCCGTTTAAGTTACAGACTGTCGTCGATGCTCTAAATAATTTTGGGGGAAATGGAAATTCCATGCTGTGTGACGTTTTTCTGTTCAAGAAAAGTGACCACAAAGCTTTTCATCTGTCAACAAAGGTTAAGCACTGTTTACTGACAGCGACAGAAATGTGAGCTTGAAATAAGCGAATACTTGCATTACCAACAGCTCTTTTAGGAGCAACCAAACTTGCAAAAGCAATGACCAATACTCTGTTGTACTTTTATGTAGTATTTATGTATGTCCTTTTCCATTAAAGTGTCAATTCACAGAAATTTATGGCACCTTTTCCAGATGGTCTCGCAGATAAGCTGCACCCCTGATTTTGGACGACAATTTTTGGGAAAAAGGTGCGGCTTATCTGCGAGTCTTTACGGTAAATTCCTCTGCTATTGGAGTAATTCAATTCTGACAAAACATTTCTTTTCTCTGTAACCCTTAAGCACTGAAAGGCTTTTACAGAGACAATGCGTCCTGGCCTAATGACTTTATTTACTACAAAATTCTCTAGTAACCGCAAGAGATGTCTCATCAGCGTAATCGGATAAGGGGCTGAGGTTGGGATCTGAAGGTCGTTAGTTCAAGTCCCAGCACCGCTGTTAGAAACTTTATTTCTTTACTTATGTCATTGTTTCTTCCTCTGGCTGAGAGGGGCAAGCGCCTCTCAGCGGACACCACGACGAAAAATAACCACACACAAAATAAAAACAGGTATTACTAGCAGCAGCTCGTCACTAAGCGACAGCCACTTAATAAACTTATTTGTGTAACTTGTCAACACTAGCTCTTCACAATCACACATGAAATTCTGTGTGATTTTACTGTATCTTTATCGCCACCCTGTCCGCAACTTATGAACGTTTTGCCCTGTGTCGAATTCGCCCCATTTGGCTTCACCCCATTCAATAAAGAGAAAAAAAAACATTAGGATTAGATTCTAAACAGGTCTCTTCAGTCCATTTTTCTTAGCATTAGTATTAGCATTGTGTCTATTTTTACAGGAGACCAGACAGTGAATCTTTGGCTGTGCGTATCTAATGTGATGTTTCGACATCTGATTTCAGTTTGACCTGAATTAATTAACATCATTGTTAGTACTGTTTAGAGCCAGTTTTAATTTGTATGGAATGAAAAGAGACTAAAGACATTTTCCCTTAAAGTGTCACTGTCATCTTTGCGCATGCACTGGCTTTTGAAAATGAAACTTGAAAAGTTCAGGCATAAGTTGGAGAGCTACATTCAAAATGGCTTCGACAGTCGAAAGCAGTGTTTGAACACTTGGCGCAAAAATGGTCATTCAGTCTTCTCAAGAGAGCAAAGTAAAGGGGGTCAAAATTCATCAATGCATCTACAACAAGGAAAAACCTTTTTCCAGGCTTGAATTCATGAGAAATTCCATGCATATAGCAGTGTAATCGATCGAAGTGTATCAGTCAGTGAAGTTGATAATGCAGTGATTACATCTTTGCAACTCATCTTTTCTCGCTAGAATGTCCGAGACCATCACATCATCATTTGCTGATAAATGCTTAGAAACATCGCTTTAAAATTTGTATTTAGTGTAGTATAACTACTGATTACTCTGCACAACAGAACTGCAAATTGAACCTTGCACTGTTTTCTTGGGTTTTTATAGCTAGACAATGTCTGCTTACTTAATTAGTCAGTAGATTAATTAAGTTGTACTATACAGCGGCTTGGTTTTACACATGCACTTACAGTTATGAATGGGGCCTTAATACTCTCGGCCAATGCAAATAACTGTTACAATATGCTAAGGACAACAAAGCAATAATGTTGCAAGCTAAGCTACAATGAAACTATTGATTTTGCCGACCTTGGAAACATGACTACACAATAGCAACATTGATAACAACATGCCATGAAAGGCACACTGAGAACAAGATCACAAGAGTCACATTCCATTAACAATATTTTACTGATCTGTCAGTAAAATCTAGTTTTATAATTTAGAGGCACTGCACTGGTTGTGTTTTAACAGTTTTAAATCAAGCAGTGAGTATTAAGAACACAGCATAATTTTTTCCCTGTTTACTGTCATTTGACTTCATGGTTGTCGCTTGCAAATAAATTTACTCTCTCTCGGGTTTAAAAGGGCATGTTAAGATTGGCAATACCAGTATGTTGAGGTATCTTGGAGAGAAAAAATTAATTACGTGAGAGGTGAGCACTTGTACTACCGACAGTGTTTCCGGTCACACTTCACTGAATGCAACTGTAAGTAAACAAACACTGCATAAGTTTAGGCTTCTTTTACATTTCTTGGACTCCGAATATTCGTTTACAGATAAATGTACATTCTATTAGCCTCAAAAAGGCTTATTTAATGTAGGCTTCTAAAGAAAGACAAGACATCACACGTTCAGGAAAATCTCTCCATGTGAGAAATCCCCGGAGAAATCCTGTGCATGTGTCAATCCATGACAGTGTCCCTTTAAGGTTACCATGTATGTTCCAGGTACAAAATTTCCGATTTTATTTTTCTTCATAAATATGAACTTTTTACTGTGATCTTTCAAGCAAAAAAAAAAACACAATTCAAAACGAGCGAATAGTCGCCGAGAAATTGGGAAAAAAACTAATACCGGATGTAAACATGGACAAAAAGTTGCTTTGCTTCATGAAGGTTGTGGGTCAGGTAAAATAATAGTCAAAACTGGAGAATATGTGACAAAATGATAAAGCAGTGAACTGTTTGAAGCATGAGAGTTTGCATGCAGATAAAATTATGCAGAAAATTTCCACAGTAGCAGGCACGGATCCAGGATTTTGAAATGGGGGTGAATTTTTGTAATAATGTAATAGAACCAAAGCCTGGTTGAGGTGTTTGAGGGATAAGAAAAAAAAAAACAGAAAGAAGGGGGGATTAGAAAAAGGGGGGGGGGGGTGAAAATTCACCCATTTCACCTCCGCTGGATCCGCGCCTGAGTAGGTGACTGGAAGTTACCATAAATTGATTGGCCGATCGTCGAAAGAGGTGTTTGAGGGCGGTGTTTGTTTGTTTAGTGAAGATGTTTTTCAAGTGCTGTTTTCGCAAAGTTTATTTTTGTCTTTAAGAGGACACTTTCAAGAGTTACAACTCAAGGGCAATTTGTTTGATTTCGATCAAATTTGGACAGCCACTAGAATAACTTATCTTCAACAAAAATTCATTGAGGAATTTGATAATTCAAAACCGTTTTTCTCTGAGAGCCATTTCCATGCGGTTGCTCCATCTTTTTTCCTGGCGAATTTGAAAATGCTCTGTAACTTTTGAACGCAGTCGAATAAAGGAAAATCCCAACATGTTTTTTTAGCTTCTGGGTTCCAGACTTTGAGAATAATATCAATTTCCCTAAATACAAAAATCACATTTAGTTGTAGCTTTCAAAAGTTGATTTACATCTTCGAGTTTAGACTTGACAGAGCGTTCAGTAATTCTTTTTCTCACAAAATTAATGACACATTCGAATAGCTAGTTCAATTAGCTTTAATTTGACATTGGTTTATGGTGTCTGGGCTGTAATCGGGAGCCGCTGGAACCCTTATATTAGGGACACCCCTGAAGGTACACAGTAACTTTAACAAATCGCACAAACTAAACAGTCAATGTGGGAATGAAATAAACTAGAAAACAACGCACATCTTGAGCGGTTTACGGTCACTTCTTTCCATGGTCAGATCGTTCCAAGTCAGATCGTTCCACAGTATACTCAGATCATTCCATGATAAAAGTCAGATTTTTCCCATGAAAAACTCCTTTCACTTATAAATAGTAAGAAAAACCTCCCTCACTAATAATGTTAAGAAAAACATCCTATGTAGGCTAGGGGGATAAAACAAGTTTACCATGTGTATTTACAGACATGAATCTGTGCGAGACCTTTCTTGACGCTTCAGTCTTCTTGTCTTTTTCTCCGTAAATTGCACCTTATTTAAAACTTCAAGTATATTTGTTAATATAAATGCAGTTGACTACAATGAATTTATCGATAACTTTATCAGTTACGAAAGACAATTTTGACGCACGATGAATGAATGTTTTAAGATTCTCACCTCGGAACATAGTCATGTTGCTTGAGTCTTACAGTGTAGTACACATAAAAATTGCTTTGAGTCAATTTATATTCAACCCTCTGATTTTTTTTTCATTCTCTAACATAAATGTATTAGCAGTAAAATCCATATAAACCTGAATATACTGTGGAACGATCTAACTTGGAATGATCTGACCATGGAACGAAGTGACCGGATACCTCATGAGCATAACGAACTATCATAACGAGCCAGAGATAACCGGAAGTCAAAAAATCTCCCAAGTCTGGTTGCTAAGGAGTGACTTTATAGGTCTGCATTAGAGCCGTCAACATACTCAATTAAATTTTGTGGTTTCACTGCAGGAGCATGTTAGCACACCTTGAAAGAAGTATTGTTTTGCACTTCAGCGGCAGAATTCAATTTTACTGCCACACAGCATGCTTACGCCGTGTTCTCATGGCATTTTATGTTTTTACTTGTAGGATAAAACGCTAGTTTCGTTAAATGTTATGCTTTAGCGATTCGTTGAGATTTTTGAGGGGATAATAGGCATATCTCGGTATGTGATGGACAGAAATTACAGGGAGTGATGCCTTCTCAGGCTGAAATTCTATTTTATCAGGTGATTTCATTGACGTGCAATGGACTTTGGTAAGTTGTAACTATATTTTAAGCCAAAGTAAATCGCCTTCCGACAATTTTAAAAGCGGAAATACATGTAAGAACATAAGAGGTAAGATCGACATTATTTCGATTTTGTTACATAGGTACGTTTGGTAGGAATCGCCCATGACATTTTCCCTGTGATTATATTCTAATGTAAATTTTTCTGTAAGATTTGATTGAGTTGGAATTCCTTCGGTTTCGGACCATTGTTGAGCGGTAATCTTTCTGTTCAAGCATATTTATGTATATGTAGCAAAGTTTATGTATATTCTGGCAGCAAATTAATTATATTCTGGTGGCAAATTTTAAAAATATGAAGCTGCGAAATACATGCGCACTCGTCATCGATCCACGATAATGAAGATCAGGCTGGTGAGGGGGCACGGAAGTGGGCGGCTCCTTATTTTGTCTTTATAACTGGATATGGTACTTATACCTTTTATATAGCTGTTCTCTGTCAAAGCACAAAATATTTTATCTGGTGACTATTTCTTCCACTTATGGTGGTGATTAAAATAGTGACAGTTTGAAAATTGAAAATTATCTTTGGAGAATATATTACCGTCCAGAAACAGCTTCTGAAAGCCTTTTCAAACTACCAAGGAGTTTAGGAGTCTGTGTTTGTTTGTGCGAGGAAAATAGCAATAGTAAAATATTCAAGTGATTTAGCATATGTAACTTGCAGATAAAAATCTAGGCAAATGTTCCATATATTTTCTGGTTCATCCAGGTTGAGGTCCTGGCATCACTGTATGCCTGAGTGCTTCTGGGATATATAACATGGACATTTTTTAAATTACAGATAAAAATCTAGGCAAATGTTCCATATCTTTTCTGGTTCATCCAGGTTGAGGGCCTGGTATCACTGTATGCCTGAGCACTTCTGGGATATATAACATGAACAGTTTTTTTAAGTGCAGATAAAAATCTAGGAAAATGTTCTATATCTGTTCTGGTTCATCCAGGTTGAGGTCCTGATATCACTGTATGCCTGAGTGCTTCTGGGATATGTAACATGAACAGTTTTTTTAAGTGCAGATAAAAATCTAGGAAAATGTTCTATATCTGTTCTGGTTCATCCAGGTTGAGGTCCTGATATCACTGTATGCCTGAGCACTTCTGGGATATATAACATGAACAGTTTTTTTAAGTGCAGATAAAAATCTAGGAAAATGTTCTATATCTTTTCTGGTTCATCCAGGTTGAGGTCCTGGCATCACTGTATGCCTGAGTGCTTCTGGGATATATAACATGAACAGTTTTATGAAGTGCAGATAAAAATCTAGACAAATGTTGTAAGCAGGTTTAATGACCAAAACGTTAATTTTTTACATTTGGCACATTTCTTTGCAGAACAATAACGTGTTCGGATGACTGTATTTTTCGAGAACATTTTCCTTACCTTGCCCTTCAGAGTAATTTAGTCCTTGGACAGTTCGCCAGCATTTTCCAAGTTAAACAAATTTTAACAATCGGGAAAGAATCAGAAAAAGCAGAAGTTATATTTTGAAACAATGATTTCGATACCGTCACCGTTGTTGCTTTTCCTGCCAAGGTCGGTTTCGGAAGTCGAATACTGAGATTTCCACTTTGACGTTTCCTGAGATTATTGAGGAATTATTCTACGAGAATTTTATCAGTTCCTAGGGAAACGGTATGGATAGTAAAAGTTTTGTTCATGGATACGCAACGATCACATATTGAATCGAATTATTTTAGCTCAGTGATGTTAATTTACTTTCACAGTGTTCAAGAAGGGTAATACTTGCAGACTGATTTGTGTAAATTACTTGCAAATATGCTCACTATTACCATGTATTGCAAGTATGTTTGATTTAGGAATATGAGCGAATTTCAATTAGCGTTCAAAGAGATATATCTCTCTCCAAAAACAAAACACATTCGGGCCGTTTATACGAGAGAAAATAAGCCGCAACTTACTCTGGCCACGGCTTACATAAGATGCGAACACTCCGTATAAATGGTACAAAATCTATGTTCACGGCTTTCTCAAGCTGCGGCTTATCCTGGCCTAGCTAGGTGTTTTTACTCGTATAAATGGTTCCTTTCACGTCTTACTCTGGCCACAGCTTACATAAGACGCGAACACTCCGTATAAATGGTACAAAATCTATGTTCACGGCTTTCTCAAGCTGCGGCTTATCCTGGCCTAGCTAGGTGTTTTTACTCGTATAAATGGTTCCTTTCACGTCTTATGTAAGCCGTGGCTTATTTTCTCTCGTATAAACAGCCCTATTGTTTTTCCCATATTGCATGCGAAAGAGAAACAAAGAAAACTCGAGTCTTTGGTTGTAATTTAGTGCTATTTTCTGGAACCAGTGAGCCTACCTCAAGAGTAATGAACCAAAACCAAAACAAACTATTGGGTATCGTTTTCGTTCCTGCAGTCACTTTTCGTGTACATCAGGTCTAAAGATAGAATTTAATTAACCATAAATAAACCTTCACCTTTAAGGATTATGACAGATAAGCGTGAAAATTGACGCTCATATCAAACAGAAACCAGTGCCAGAAGCGATTCAATTACATTGGAATATTCAAAGTAGCTGGATATCCTGCTGAGATTGGTGGCAAATTGCCCTCTATCTCAGCGGGATCCAAAGGTATAAATGGTACAAAATCTATGTTCACAGCTTTCTCAAGCTGCGGCTTCTCCTGGCCTAGCTAGGTGTTTTTACTCGTATAAATGGTTCCTTTCACGTCTTATGTAAGCCGTGGCTTATTTTCTCTCGTATAAAAGGCCCTATTGTTTTTCCCATATTGCATGCGAAAGAGAAACAAAGAAAACTCGAGTCTTTGGTTGTAATTTAGTGCTATTTTCTGGAACCAGTGAGCCTACCTCAAGAGTAATGAACCAAAACCAAAACAAACTATTGGGTATCGTTTTCGTTCCTGCAGTCACTTTTCGTGTACATCAGGTCTAAAGATAGAATTTAATTAAACTCTCGCCATAAATAAACCTTCACGTTTAAGGATTATGACAGATAAGCGTGAAAATTGACGCCCATATCAAACAGAAACCAGTGCCAGAAGCGATTCAATTACATTGGAATATTCAAAGTAGCTGGATATCCTGCTGAGATTGGTGGCAAATTGCCCTCTATCTCAGCGGGATCCAAAAGGTATTTTTGTGGTTGCTAAGAACCCCGGCTCGTTATGAAGCAAAGACTTAGCTATCTACGGCTGTAGATAGCAAATGCAATGTTTTCTCTCATTTCTGTTTGGTTCATTGATCTGGGTCATTTTAGTGTAAGCCACTAATTCACATAAACGTACGGAAGCTAATGTTTGATGTGTGAAGCGATAACACTTTTATTTTGCAGACTAAAAATGTGGGGGGCGAACTCGAACGGGTCGAACTCCACAGGGGGCGAAACGGTGTGTTACCCTGTCCGCTTGCTAAGATAAAAAACATTTAATTTCATAAAAGTTGTTTTTCAGCTTGGCCTATAGTGTAAACGTATCATGGTTTGAAATGGCGACATATGTATATGTATTATGTATATGTATTACCTAGTTTATTTGTTAATTCTTATCCGAGCATTGAATATGTTTTATGATCGTTTCTTTTAATAGTTGGTGCGACATCTAACGGATTTTACCAATTTAATAAATGTAGATGTAGAAAACACTTTGCCCAACAGTTAGCTAGGAGTCTTCAATTACCACCAAGGAATGTTGTACGTCTTTGACAGAACATTTTGCTACGGCTAAATGAGTTCAACCCGAAGTTTAACCCCTCAGTCGGCTACTCAAGACACCCGCGCTGTTTGCAGGCAAACATGTCCATGTAATTTAGCCTTAAAAGAGCGGTTCCATTATAAAAAAATTCTTTATTAGTGGAACATTTAAAAGATATTAAATCAAAGCTTACCTGGCTGTTGAACTACGACAACATGCTGTTGTTGTGATTGTTGTTTGTTGTCATAGCCTTGCGGCCATGTTTGTGGCTGCGCCATTTTGCAGAAATTCTGAAAGAGAGGGACTGGAGCAGATAAGGTGTATCCATCACATGATCACGTGTATGTTGGAGGCGGGGCGGTGCGTGGAGGGAAGGGAGGGGGTTAGTCATCCCGCAACCCTAAAAATTATTTTGCGGACTAGACGGGTTTTATCAAAGAAAGATACATAGATGAAAATATAACACTGATGGATAACTTGATGGCACAAACAAATAAGCATTGCTAAACCACGAAACACCGAAATCGAAACACCGAAACAGCTATTTTATTCACCTTTATTTCTCAAACACCGAAACTCACAAGGTACCTTATTTAGCAGATGTTGGCCATGTTGAGAATTTTGTGGCATCTGCGAAGTGAATCGATTTTTGCTTATTATCGCTGAAATTTCTTCGTTTCTTCCAACACGATGCTGGATGAAAATTTCTGGTCAAAAATAACTATATTTTGTCGAAATCGACTTAGATAAAACAGACAAATAATAAAACAGACAGATAAAACAGACAACTTAATGACACCAAATTCTACCAACACTTAAACGAAGACATCACTGCCGACATACAAAAACGGGTCACTGTTTATGTTAACAGAATGCATCATGACAAACTTATCGACGACAAAACCAAACGATACCTTATACAGACTGACGTAAAACCAGGACGTTTTTACATTCTTCCTAAAATACATAAACCCGGCAATCCAGGACGCCCTATTGTTTCATCTAACAGCCATCCTACTGAACGTATATCCCAGTTCGTTGACTACTACCTTCAACCTTTAGTTCATAAACTACCATCCTTTGTTAAAGATACTAACGATTTCCTTAACAAATTACTTACCATCGGTAATTTACCCGCTAACTCACTATTAGTTACACTTGATGTTTCATCATTATACACTAATATTCCACATAATGAAGGTATTAATGCCTGTGATCACTTTCTACGTACTTCCCCTCACAATATCATTCCCACCGGCACACTGTGTGACCTCATTCGCATGATTCTCACCATGAACAACTTTTCTTTTAATGATAACCACTACCTTCAAGTCCACGGCACAGCCATGGGCACTAAAATGGCCCCTTCTTTTGCTAACCTTTTTCTTGGGTATTTCGAGGCCAACGCTTTGGAAAATGCCCCTTTTCAACCCCACACGTGGCTGCGATATATCGATGACATTTTTATGATCTGGACTGAAGGTCTGTATAATTTAAAAATTTTCATCGATTATCTTAACAACGTTCACCCTACCATAAAATTCACCAGTTCACACTCTTTTACTAGCGTACCTTTCCTTGACGTTAATGTCTCATTAACCAACGACGGTCATATCTGTACCGACCTCTATACTAAACCTACAGACAAGCACCAACACTTACTCTATTCTTCTTGCCATCCAATGCATACTAAAAAAGCCATTCCTTTCAGTCTAGCACTCCGTTTACGACGTATTTGTTCTACCGACGAAACGTTTAATACTCGCGCTGCTCAACTTCAGACTACATATCTTCTCAAACGCGGTTACAGCCGCAATTTCATCACTAAACAAATACAACGTGCCGCCGACATCCCCCGCAGACTCACTTTACAAACCAAAGACGTCAACAAACCGAAACGTATACCTTTTATAACGACCTTTAATCCATCATTTCCTCACATCTCTAGCATCATCAAAAAACATTACAATTTACTGCTATCTTCTAACCGCTGCAAAAACATTTTTCAGCATT
>JAEMWC010000852.1:2500-80000 GCA_016490735.1 Pachyseris speciosa | reverse complement strand
TGTTAACAAACTTATGAATTATTTACAATGATACATCTGAGTAAGAAAAAATATAATACCTAGTAAAATAATTAACAATTTGATTGGTTAATTGGCTATGTTGTTAAGAAAATAAATAAAATAATAAAAATATCATTAATATATGTAATTTACAATGTCTTTGTTTGTTCCCTGTAATCCATTAAATGCTATTTTATCTAAAATGTCAGATTTTGCTTTAAGAGCAGATTTAAAAGAAACAACGTTCGGTTTGCTCTTTAAGTACTTGAAGGGGAACTGCTTGATACATGTACCCTGGCGTAATTTTAGGAAATTAGATATATCACCTCTGGACGCTTTCCAATTAACTGCATTGTGCGATGCTTTGCCAACAAAGTATCGCCAGTCTTTACAGATATATAAGTATGTCAATCCAAAGCCTTTTGACTCAGAGACCCATACTCAACTTTGTTTGAATGATTAACATGTAGCGCTGAGTAAAGTTGTTTCTAAAGCCGTGTACAAAGAACTTCGCTCTAGGGTTATTAAACAACCGACAGCTCAATCGAAATACGAAGCAGAATATGCTAATGTTGCTTTAGATTGGAAGATCTATAGCCTTCCTTTCACTGTTGCAATGGATTCAAAGACTCGACAATTGCAGTACAAGATATTAAATAGATATTTAGTAACGAATGTCTATTTGAAAAAGGTTGGTATTAAACTATCATCTGACTGCTCTTTTTGTACAGATGCGGACGAATCTCTAAAGCACTTGTTTACTTCCTGCCCCTATGTTCTCTTGTTCTGAAAGGATCTCTCAGACTGGTTTAACGATCTTGATGTTAAAGTAGATTTACTTACTAAGGCGGATATAATTTTCGGTAGTTGGGATCGCAAAGATGATTTCTTGTTTTTAATCACGTCCTGCTTATTGCTAAGCAGGACGTATATTATTGTAGAAACAACGCTCTCGTACCATCTCTCCGAGCATGTACCTCTAGAATTAAAGCTATTTATGAGTTGGAGACTGCCATTTCAAAAAGTGGAAAGAGTTTGGCCATTCATCTTCAGTGAGGCAAGTATTGTAGACGAGGGCAATAACGTATTGCAGAAGTGTTCATAACCCTCGCGTCCTCGTCAAAACGTGTTAACTTAATATTCTCAGTTTGTTGTTATCAGCTTATGTAGCTCTAATGTAGTTTGTGTGTGTGTGTGTGTGTGTGTGTGTGTGTGTGTGTGTGTGTTGTAGCTTAGTGTTGTCCTAGTGTAGTCATTTGTTTTGTCATTACTAAATGTAAACAATAAAAAAACAAATAAAATACCAAAAAAAATTTGGAAAGAAGATAGTTCCCTAGAAAGTTAGTGGAAAGTTCCTTTCAGCTTGCATTTTGTCAAAGGAAGATTTTGTTCCCTAACATTTTCGGGCAATTAAAATTTCAGCTAAGAAATCTGAACAGATCAAATTCTTTTAGCTAATAAAAACATCACTTTAAACAGACTTCAAACACCATAAGTTAATTTAAAATGCCTCTCTACAGCTTTTGGTTGGTGTGGTTTGTTGGGTGCCCCTGAACAATGGCCAATTTCCAAATATTTGAGTGGGGTACACTTCACTATTCACTGGATCGGGAGCAAGACCATCCAAGAAATTCCCTTGCCCTGCGTCGTTGTTTCCCCACTATGTCCTACGGCCGCAGTAATCCGAGTCCATTTCGTCTTCTAACGCAGAATTATAAGCTTTTGGCTGGATCGATGACCACCGGACTTTACATGTTTTGTTTCTTTACTGCGGAAACATCTTGCGGCACTAGGCTTTATACAGCAAACCCTTTTTGTAGGGGGAAATTGTATGGGGGAAATAAAGCATGTTGTTGTTTGTTGTTGTTGTTGTTTGTTGTAGAGGCGGCGCATCATTTGCGTATCAACCTGGCATCCCAATCGAATTGATTAAAGCTGGCGCTCTGACACTATTCTGTATGGCTTATTTAAGACCTCAAGAAATTTAATTTTACTGATTTTAAAGAATTAGCCATGCACTGTTATCACTGTTGCGATGAACGTTTTATTCAACCTAGTAACTAATACATGCTGTTGTTAGCAACTTCCTATCTTAAGATTCTCTGAAACTTTCTGAGCTTTGTCATTTATATGTATTGTAATCTATTCTTTGTAATTTGGCTTCCTAGCCTTGTTAACTTTCTAGTTTTTTTAGGAAGCCAACACCCTTTTAGTTTTAATTTTTATTTCATGTAAACTTAATTTTTCTCAAGTATATGGGTCAATAAAGTTGTTGTTGTTGTTGTTATTGTAATTAATTGCTGATTGACCTGTTTGCATATTTCTGGTCTGAACTAATCATTTCTTGATCCATTTTAGCCTTGGCAATGCAGGAAAAAAAAATTGACCCAAATTCATAGGCTAACCCTTTTTGAGAAATCCCAACATGGTCGCCAGCCGAAAATGGTCTTGTAGGGCTTGTTACCACTCTAAAAGCATCTTGATCTATTTTAGTCTTACAAGTAAATTTTCATCCCAAAAGCTTAGGCTTAGTAAACTCCTCTGGGAAAATTCCAACATGGGTGCTTGCTAAAATCGAAAACCTCATAAATGTTAAGTATCATTTCTCGATCCATTTGCGCTTGACAGAAACATTAAAAACATTTCAAATTTGACCCAAAATTATAGGCTAACACATTTGCAAAAAATTTATCCTGGCTGCCAGCCAAAATAGAAAACCGTAAAAATGGTGTATTTGCCATTGTCACCACTCTAAAACTTCGCCAACTATCGTTTGCTGATCCATTTTAGCGATACACAACAGACATAAAATTTAAAAGGTTGACATAAAATCATATGCATACCTCTTTGGAAAAAATAGAAGAAAAACGAAAAATTCAGAAATAGTCTTTGATGGCTTTGTCGCCAGTGGTAAACATCGCTAAACATCCTTTCTTGACTCATTACTTTAGTCTTACAGAAGCTTTAATTAGAAAAAAATTCAGTCTAATACTCAAAACTAGGCCTGTCCACAAGTTGCCCTCAACTTTTCGATTTTCGAGCAACTTTTTTTTCTTCCTGAGCAACGTTTTTCTATTTGAGTTGGTTTTTTTTCTTATTCATTTTAGCTTGTCTCTATAAAGCAAGAGCTATTTTTTGCTTATTATTGACAGTCACTCAACTAAAAGGCACAGAAAAGTCCTCCCTTTGTTTTTTGGACTTAATAAAGCTTGTGCCTAATTGGTTTGTCTCTTGCTCCATGCCGGAATATCTTCAGGTTGTCGAGTTTGTGAGTAAATAAATGAAATTGAATTACCGGTTAAGAGGGTCATTAGCAGGTTGAATCTTGCCATGAATATTGTGAATAGAACATGAAACTGAATGTGATACTGAATATAGTAGCGAATGTTATTCGGGTGCTAGTTTTGTGTTGGATCATCGACTCCTGGTTGGAAAGAACATGCACCTAGCCACATTGCTTGTCCTTCACATATAAGCAGAAACAAATAAATTTACTACAAAAAGCGAAACTATGCATTCCTAATTGTTTTAATAAAGAAACAACTGAGTAACTTTTTGCAAAATGAGCAACTTTTAAGCAACTTTTGTTTTTGGAAAAAAAAAAAGTACAAGCAACTTTCAAGCAACTTATAACACAATTTCCCTCAACTTCTTGATCATTTAACCATAACTGTGGACAGGCCTAGGTGGGTGTGTCTATACCTGCCAACGTTTTTTAATTTAGGCGTGACATTTTTCTCCTGAGAGTGCCAGGATTTTTCGTAGGGCTCTGATGAATCCGAAGATGTCCGAAAACTTCCGAAGACTTCCGTCTTGCCAGTACATCGATCGATGCTTAAAAAAAAAACGAATTCGGAGAAAGTCGATCATTCACATGGACTTTTATTTTCTCTCATTGGTTTCAGTTTCTTTAAATAATTAATAAATTTTTCAAAATGTGTCAGTCAATGCTGTAATGGCTCTAACTCAGGCGTGAGTAGGCGTGACATCGAGGTTTTCAATCCGCAGGCGTGACAATCACGCCTTAGGCGTGACACTTGGCAGGTATAGGTGTGTCTACATGGGGGTGGGAAGGGACCGGAGGAGAATTAAAGAAAGATATGACCCTTTCTTAGAAATAAAAAACAGACAGAGGAGATAAACATGGTAAACCAACGCATTTTATATAGAATTACCAGGCAACATACATTTTCAAAAGCAAAATTTAAAAGCAAGTGACACACACGGACATCAACCCACGGTATGGCCAGTACCTTATGCATGCGCACAGCCATATCACCCGGGCAGTCAGGGGCGTAGCGAGCCTATAGGGCCGTAGCCCTGGGCCTACAAATTTTCAGCCTGCCCGTCCTATATATTATTGTGCCGTTGTGAGAAATAAACAGTTTCCTGAAATTCTTCGCGAACTTTATAAAAGGAAACGCAATTTATAAACGTATCTTAGGATTATAACAATCGCAACCACTCTGTAAGGGTGAGATTACGAAAGCAAGGGAAAACTTAGGAGCCCGCAGGCTATGAAAAGTGCTACCGACTATCGTACAGCGGTTACATATGGCGAGACAGCGAAACACCTGGGCAGCCATGGCGAAGCGGAACCATCGACAGTTTCTTCTAGGAACAGTTTTTCCTTTTTCAAATTTTTGCGCGTGGTAAAGAGGGTAGTTCAGATCACATTCATTCATGGCAAATAAAACGGCCATTTATTGCTTAGGGAATACTGGATTATGAAATTTTTGGTTCTCTGGTTCAAAATTATGGTAAAATTCAGGGTATATATAATATATTGACTTCACAAACACTTTTCGAGTCTGAGGAATTCATGAAATGGCGTTTTAGAGGTTTCATTTAAAAAAAAAATTCCGGGTGAGCATAACCCCGGACCCCCTCTAAAAGCTCGCAACTTCGGCGCTCGATACACACCTTTGGCGTGATAACGACTCTCGCGATAAAAACAGGCCTACAACTATTCAAAAACCTCGCTACGCCCCTGGCAGTGGCAACCATGGACAGCTGCTTCGTCCTTGTTAGGACTTATCAGCATAGCATAGCCGTCGGGCAACGCTGGCCCAGAGAGAGACCAGGTCTGTTGCCCTTTAATGCCGAAGCGAGTGCTAACCACTCATTTAACCGACAGTCCCACACAACAAATGTGGCAGCTGCGGCTGGGAACCGCACAGCAGTTCTCCCACAGCACGCGCTGGGAAGATGGATCAGCATTTTTACCGCTCGGTGTGTCAGTAAATTAAATAAAGTAAAATTTAAAAGCAAGTGCCACACACGGACATCAACCCCGTTGCCATGCTGATGCGTCCTAACAAGGACGAAACAGTCCTGAAAACACTCCTGAATTTTTTTCAGGCTTCTTTTCGCAATTGCATAAATTGCGTTCACAACTGCGAGGATCATTCTTCATTTGATTTCATTTCCGCAGTTCATATATGATTCATTTCATATATCATTCACAGGACGAAACAGCTGTCCACGGCTGCCATTGCTCGATATGTGGCTGTGCGCATGCGTTAAAGTACTTGCCAGTAGGCCTGCACTTTTTCGATTTTGGAGTACTATTTCACATTTCCAGCACTCTTGAGCACTTAGTTGACTTTTGAGCAGAATTTGAGCATTTTTTCGCTTTTTGGGAAACATTTCAGCACAGCTTTCACGGTTTTTCATATTTTAAATGCAATATTTTGTCTTTGAAACGTTTTCAGTAAAGCCGAGTAATTCTGTTATCATGAATTTGAGTAATAGGGTGCTTAAGCAACGAGGACGACGACGGCAACGAGAACGTCTTAATGAGCAAAAATAATCGCCTGCACGTGCGTTTTACATTTTGGTACATTTCATAAACAACAACGTGAAATGGCCAAATTTTATGTTTTCTCGAGAACGTGAGCGCATGACGGCAATTTTTTCTTTCTATTTTCTTACTTTGACGTCGTTCATAGCAATTTTAGTCCCTGGACAGTTCGCCGGCATTTTGTAAGTTA
Organism: Pachyseris speciosa; assembly: GCA_016490735.1. Taxonomy (NCBI): domain Eukaryota; kingdom Metazoa; phylum Cnidaria; class Anthozoa; order Scleractinia; family Pachyseridae; genus Pachyseris; species Pachyseris speciosa. Next base: position 74,007 of record JAEMWC010000852.1, on the reverse strand, counting down.
AACAATTTTGAAAAATCGTGAAAGAGTTACAAAAACGAGAAGTTATGGGCGCGATCCATTTGGTAAAAAATTTCGGAATTTTCGGTTCAGAGGTAAATGGAACGGTAATTTCCGGAAAGTTCATCTAGAAAATTTTGGTCAACCTCTCGAGGTTGTCCATTTTCCCGAAATATCGGAATTACCGGGAATTTTTCTGTTCCATTTGGCATTTCATTTCGGTGAGACACTCGGCTCCCCCAGTTTCCTTTGCTGTCAGATGTCGAAGGCAAGATGGCGGAATCTGCGTTATGCCAATGGGACGAGACCGGTTTACTGAAGTGGAAAAAAACGTTCCATTTGACACCAGAGTATTTCGGAAATTCAAACCGAAATTTTTGCCCAAATGGATCGCGCCCTATATTTCGAAATAACGTTTTCGTTGCCGTCGTCGTCGTCTTTGCTTAAGCTCCCTTAGGGCCTCTTTACACGACCCCGGGTTTCTTTTTACCCCGGGTTGAATCACCGCGGCGGGTAACCCTTTTGCAGTCAAATGTTTATAAGCGTTTACATGAAAACAGCAATCAAGCCGGGTCAGCCCCCCTTGCCGGGTAACCCTTCTCGAGACTCGGATTAACCCGGCTAGAAGGGTTGAAATTTCTTCAATTTCTTCATTTTAACACTGGCCCATTTGACCCGGGATCGTTGGAACGTCACGCTTTCATGAAGAAGAGCGTGTGGAAAAAAGAACGTCAACTTGGCAGTGGAATCACTCATTGAATGAACATCTTATTGCGAAACTACAAGAATATAAAAACGAGAGGGATCTTACCGAAATGAGCCAACAAGTAGTTACCAGCCCAAACGGAACTGACCCAGGTCAGCCGAGATCGACCCAACCCTCACCCAGCCCGAGCTCGTGTAAACGTAAAATTCGGCGCTGAACTGACCCAGATCGGTGTCCAACCCGGGGTCGTGTAAAGAGTACCTAATTCCACCTTGTAGCCTGACTGGCTGAATGTTGTCATGGAAATGCACGAGCTATGGTAAAAGTGCAGCTGAATCGAAAATAATCCTCACATTTCATTTTCAATCGTTTCACTCCTTTTCATGACAAGGATTCACTATTTGTAGGGGTTTCAAAATTCCATTTTGCTTGCGGCCAAAAGGGCCTTGTGATGTCTTTCGTGTGTAATGTTCAAGCGTGAAACATGGCTGAGAAGGCGTAAAAGCTTAAACCTGGAACGTTTTGCACAGCTGGCGACCTCGATAGTGAATCTTCGTAGTTCTCACACAATTTTTTTCCACGGAACTCACAAAAACAGAGTGACGCATTCGAATGAGTACACACGAATGACGTCACGACTATTCATCAGTCCCCAGGATTTTGTCTAGAATTTTAGTGAAAAAGGCCCAACTTTCGCCACTAGACAAGACAAGACAAGACAAGACAAGACAAGTCAACTTTGTTACATTCAGTTTCCAAAGAATACATTGATAAGAGACCTGAAACCGCACGTAGCGAAAGCTAATCTAGGCGGGCCAGGAAAAAGAAAACTAAATGAAATCTGGTTTGCTCAATTCAAGAGAAAAAGAGACGTATTACAAAAAACTGAAGCTAAAGTTTGATGATAAGTTCCTGCTACTTTCATATTGGAGAAAAAAACTGGCTTTGAAATTTCGATTCATGTGCACTTTAACATTCGATTTTGATTGGTTCGTGACGTTGCGTGTTTCTCAGAACTTTTAGCGTTCTTTTCTGTTAAGTACAGCTGCTGACGAAAGCATTTAATACAGTTGTAGCTATACGGTTGATTGCATACAGTTCTGTGATGGAAACTATGCTTGACTGATAATAAAGAGTTTTTGTTCGACAAACGCTAGAAAATCGAGAGTTAAAATAAAAGTTAGATAAAACTAGGACTGCTAGGAAATAATAAAAAACTGCGAGCAACTTTCGTGCACTATTTCGAAATTTCAAGCACTTTTTATAAAAATCGAGCACTATTTGAGCACTTTTTGGCGATTTTTCCAGCGCAATCGGGACAGGCCCACTGGCCAAGCTGTGGGGTGATGTCCGTGTCTGTCACTTGCTTCCAAATTTCATTTTCAAAATCGACCGTTACAATTATGAAAATTATTTATATACGGCTTCGTTATGGTTTCTCGCACCTAGTTATTCAGTGGTTTACTTATTATCTTATCGACCGTCCACAACACATAGTGTCATTTCTGATGTTGAGTGACAGGGGAACGAATTAGTCGAAAATTAATGTTCTGTTAATGTAGAGGGTCGCATGTCCTCATGGGATGCTTGGGACTATTTAGGTGTCTTGGTGGGAGATTCTTGTCATTCTACGTCATTAAGTCCTCTTGTTTGAATTTTTTCACTACTTTTTGTTCCTAGACAGGTTTTCTAGTCTGATTTGTCAGCATTGGTTTTGCACCCTTTCCTCGGGGTCCGGTGCCACTGCATTAGATGAGTATTACGTTTCCACATATTTTTTGGCCACTTCGAAAGGGTAATTTATTTAGTGGGTTTTCTTTCTGATTTACAAGCTCGGTTCTCATCATCCGCACAACCTGACTTCAGTTTTCTTTAGGCCGAGTGCTCACTATAAAAATTTTGAATTTTTTAGTCGCTTGGCGCATACAAAACTTGTAGAGAATATAACGAACTTCTTTTTTCCACTGAAGAAGGGCCAAGCCCGAAACGTTTGGAATTATTATTACAAAAATATGACACTTGCTGCTTACTTCAAGTTAACACCTGTATCATACTATAGGATTTACGTAGCCACTCTTCAACCGAAGAAAGCCAAATTTAAAAAAGTCTGTCGTCGTTTCTTCTTGTGCGGCAACAGCCGTGTAACTACGAGTTACACGTGAACTTTCTGGAAAATTCTCGCAAGATCAATTTTCTTGTTCAGAAAAACCTTGGGGATAAACGAGGGTTTCTTTCGATATTAATTATATTTTGCGGAATCCAGAACGATTTCCGAATTTGTCACGAAATCCTGATATCTATTGAACAGTCCCAAGACACTAGTGATTAGGACATCCTGGGAGGGTACCACGCGGACAGCCAACACGGCCGTAATATGATAAAGGGACATTGTACGGGGATACCCATATCTCTGTGACCACGGTGAGTTTTGTTGGAAGGAGTCTCTAAGCAGTTGAAAGTACACGGAGGACGCAATGATTATCTTACTTTATTTGCTATGACCCAGTCTGCATTCCCCATTTTGCACCTGTAGTCTGCTTTTCACCCCTGGTCCGCAACCGCAGTCCGAAGTCTTAATCTTACACTGACCAGTTTCCACCGTATTACAAAATTGATTTTGCCGCCAGTAAAGTGATTTTGCCGTGAGGAAAATAATTTTGCCGTGGATGAATCTATTTGTTCGTGAGTGAAATGATCTTGCTGTGGTGAAAACAACGTTGCCGTGAGTAAAATGATTTTGTCGTGAGTGAAATTGATTTCAGTGCTGCGATGAAAATGATTTTGCTGTGGAGAAAAATGTTTTGCCGCGACTGTTAAGCCGGTTACAGACGAACAAGTTTTCCTTGACAAGTTTTGACTTGACAAATTTTATTTGCTGGTGTGTAAAGAAAAACTTGTCAAGTTTTTCCTTGACAAGTGCACTTGTTCAAAAACTAGCGTGCTAGTTTTTGAACAAGTGGACTTGTCAAGGAAAAACTTGACACATCGCAGAACTTGCTCGTCTGTACGGGTCAACAAGGAAAACTTGTCAAAAAAATTGCCGTCCGCTGTGTAATTGAATTGCTGGCTACAGTGAATACTTGCCAAAGAAAACGTATTCGTTCGTTCACACCAGCAAATAAAACTTGTGAAGGCAAAACTTGCCAAAGAAAACTTGTCGTTCATAACATGAGCAAATAAAAATTGTCAATGACACTTGTCAAGGAAAACTTGCTCGTCTGTAACCGGCTTTATGGGCCACGGTAAAGACATCCTTTTCCCACCTACTTATAAACCGTGCAAATATTACGTGGTTTTAGGAAGCACCGTCTTTAAGAATCTCTGTTATCTCGGGTTACCCGAGATGCGCAGAACGTATGCGCAGTAACAATAACTAAAGAGGAACCCTCTTTAAGTTAGAAACATTTGCGTGCACAGCGTTATATAATCTTTCCTCTTCGCATCTTTCCATCTGTTTATTTCTTTAACTAATTTTCAAGTTAAGTTAGTTAATTCTAATTTTAATTCTAACGTTACTTGCAAATGACACTTTTTAATTCAGAAATCGCGCCCATAAGCTTGCTCTCTTTCAAATGTTACTAAGGTAAATAGGTAAAACTAAGAGCTAAAAAGCTAAAAACTAAAAAAGCTAAAAACTATAAGCTAAGGTAAAACCTTTCGTTTTTTAATACGCTAATTACAAACATTTATTTTCAAGCAAGGGAGTTTGAATAAACACGAAACAGCCAATTTATTCAGTCCTTTTGTTTGCATGTTAATTAGTCCTCTTTGCCTGAGACAAAGAGTGTGAAAAAAAAAGAATAATAAATTGACCGCCAATTTGGAATAAGGTGTATGCAATCTCAAGAACTTCCTTTGGGTGCGTTCGATTCACCGAATTCCGGAATAAGAATGAACAGCACGCACTTGATGTAATCCCTGCCATGTTGGTGTACAGTTAACAACATCTTTATTGTCCACCAACATGGCCACCAATCACTTGTCATTCGAATCTCTGGGGACAAATAGGGACTTTTGCTTCAACTGAAAATTTTCCAAAGACACTTTCATGGATTTACCATAGAAGAGCAATGTCGGTGTTATTCCGCTTTTTTATTTCAGAATCGAACATAGACAACCAAGAGCGACTTTTGTGGTCAGTTCATGGAAAATGTGATTGTCTTTCCAAAAAAAAAAAATAATAATAATCGTCGTTATTCCGTGAACTTGTCGGAAACTCACGTGCAAAACGTCTCCAATGTTAATCTCCAATGTTTGTGCCAGCCTCCAGCTGTCATTTAGCTGTCATCAATCGGCCAATAAGAAAACATACTCAGAAATCGGAAGCCAATCAGAAAGCATTACAAAAAATACGCGGTCTTGTCGCACCTTTGCACTTTTATCATTAAACACTTCTTCGCAAACGAAGCGGTTTTAAATTCATTTTGTGATTAAAATGCAAGGAACGGTTTGTTCATCGCAGTTGTCGTAGAATGGCTCCCAGAAAGAACTCAAAGAGATTTAAATCTCCGGTACTGAATCGTCAAGAGAAATGTAACAGCATCACTGGTACGGTAAGCCCCGAGCAATTATTCGAAACTCTTGTCAGTGGCGTGTCGGAGGCGGTACGGTTGTCCTCGGAACATTTCCCTCTCGGAAATTTGTTTCGTTTGTTTGTTTGTTTAATCTTACCTGAGGATTGTGTTCAGTCAAGAAGAAGCCTTTAGCCTACAGTTTGAACATTTTGTGTTCAATGAAAGACAGCGCGCAGTTTCACGTGCCAGTACAGGCCGGAGAAATTCATCACGGATGCCTGTTATGTAGTTCACATCAAAGGTAAAATATATTTTGTATCATATACGTTGTTTTAAAAAGAAGAAATGGTTTTTATTTCCAGTAATTGTCTTCATTGTAACTTCTAACTGCATAAAATTCAAAATTTGTGTGGGATTCCAACTTCAGTCTTTATGACAAACGTGTAAACTTTTATTCGAAAGAAAACCCAGGCTAAATTTTCGAAATAAAATATATTGAATCTAACGGTACAAGGCATTTTTACATGCGCTATGTTATAAAGGAATTGCGACATATTTATATAAATTGCATTACAAAAGCTTTGAACAACTTAACTGGAAATAAAAGCCGATTCTATTGCATTTTAATGGCTAATGAATTTTGGAAAAAAATGTTAGCTGCAAACAGCGGGAAGTTCTTGCTCATGTGTTAAGCAACCAATCCGATCCAATGCTGGTTTTGTTAACTGCCCTGAAAATAAGGGGAAGGGATCCAATATGGCCAAATATCGGAAGCTGATAGTCAGTGGTCCTCATAAAACAAATGAAAAGGTTTAGCGACGATTTCAGAGTTAGGAAACCCTTGATAAATGGTGTTGAACTTAGTGTCCATGTAATTCATAGTCGAGAAAAAATTCAAACCTCTCAGGGATCCTATGTCCATAGTCTCAGGCTGCACCATGCCTTTTATTATGAATTGCTTTTAAAGGGAGCACTTTCGGCAATGGTTTGTGCCAAATGTGGCACTGAGTAACAGTTGTCAGTAAAGGCTGATTTAAACATTAAGATAGCTTCAAAACGTTGAGCAATCGTAGCGAGCACATAGCGACTTGACAATCCCAAGGATCGTAGTGTGAGTCCGTTGTTCATTGAAATAGACTTTCTTTAATCTTTAATCATAATAATTGCCACTTGCGTTACAAATAATGCTAATCCGGCAATGGAGCGGCCAGCGGTCTCTCAATTACAGTGTACATGGTATCAGACACAAATGAAAAACAACAATGTAAGTTAAATTAATTGAATTAGTAGACACTCTTCTGATGAATTCTGGGTACGATGAAGAATAAACTAAGAACGTCAGCTGGCAATGCTTTCCATACGGGGATTGATCCTACATAAAAAGAATGTTTGTAAGCATCAACTGAAGAGGATGGGAGCCTGATCTTAAAGTCATGACTGGCCCTTGTGCGGCAATATGCAGGTACGGAAATGAGGTCCTAGGGAAGGGAGATGTTGACTTGGCCCCTATGTATTTTATAAAACATGCCGAGATCGCATATCCTGCCCCTTGACTGCAGTGAAGGCCAGTTTAAATCTGTAAGCATTGATGAAACAGTGCTATAGCGGCTGTAATCATTGTTAACAAAACGTGCTGAGCGGGAGTTGAACGGATTCGATACCGTCAATACCTTTCTTTGTATGTGGAGACCAAGCAACCGTGGCGAATTCAACAATCGGACTACGCAATCGTAGCATTCATACGAAACCACTCTCAAGCGATGATAGCGATCGCAGCGATCCTTAAGATGGGAAATACGCAGTACTCTGCGTCCTTATTTCAAGAAGGCGGAAAACACCGCTCCATGAGGAAGAGCGACAATAAGAAAATAACAAGAAATTGGCGACAATCATTAAACTGAAGTGTGCATTGGTATCGAACGAATTTGTAGCAGAAAAGGCTTTTATTATGCCGCACTGCACGCATGAACGTATGACAGCTAGAAAAATTTTATTTTGCTTGTGTTACGTGGCATTGTTTTGCTTCTTTGGCCAAGCGAGAACCGGGGTGACGAACGCGACAACGAAATGAGACACTGTAAAAGGGGTATTATTAGAAGCGGCACTTAACAATGGCGACGGCAGTTTAAAACAAATGTTTAGAAATGGCTCGAACTTTAACCGTGTACGTAGGTAGGTAGGTAGGTAGTTATACTTTATTTAAATCAAGAAACACGCTAGCCCCATGGAGGGCATAAAAAGGAAACTAAAGCGAATAATACGAGATAAATAATATGATAAATCTAAAACTACGAAAATTCAGCTAAGAACGAAAACTAACAGTTAAAACTTTTAGATTTTTATTTTTTCGATAAAAATAAATTTTTCACTGTGATCTTCCAAACAAACAAAAAATTATTCAACAAGAATGAGTATTCACCGAGAAATTGGGATATCACCTAAGAGCTGTCAGGATATTGATACAAGCGAGGGTTTACCTGGAGATAAAATTGTAGGGAAAATCTCCACACTAGGTGACCGGAAGAAAAGTTAGCGCAAATTGTTAGGTCGATCGTCGATAAAGATGTTTGGGAGGGGAGGGGGTGGGGGTGTTTGTTTGTGCAGTTAAGATTTTTTTCGAGCTATGTTTTCGCAGATTACATTTTTGTCTTGAAGGGGCACTTTCTCCACCGAAGACGGAACTGTTCGAAAACGCTCTTCAAAGTGAATAAATTTGAAAACAACGGATAGGTGGGTGTAAGGTACATGTACATGTGGAAGGCACAACGGCACTTTTTAAACACACAAGCCACAATAAGTTATATGCGCATGCTCTGCGATTCATTTAGGCCGGTTTCAGGGGCCGAAGCAGCATTTCTGTGAAAATAGTAAAAACGATCCGAAAACGCCATTTTCAAATTATCCCGATTAGTGTGGACGGAAATGACTTGATAGGCGGGTTCGAAGCCTCGCAGCAATCATTTAGAAACCAGAATTCAGCTTCAAGCTGAAGGTCTAGATGATAAAGGAGGCAAAAATTTTCAATCTTCATGCTCGAAGATGTCTTTTTCGGCACCAGAAAAAGCAAAGGGAATGTTACATTTGACAGATTTTGTGTTTGCTACTATTTCTTTTCTTCAAAATTCGCGAGTTCTTCATCAGAAATATCGTCCACAGATATAATTTTCGGCAATTTTTGTTATTTAAACATATTTGCCATTGTTTGCCCCCAAAGCACCTAGGCTTATCATGAGGGATCACAATAATGCAAATTAAAATTCAAAAATCAGGTTTAAGACACGAAAACACACATACAAACAAAGCACAAAATTTAAGGCTAAAACATTTACATAGCTAGGGATGTATTAATTTCAGTCACAATCAAACAGTGGCCATCGAAAACGATTAGTATTATTTGTGAAACTTTGGACTTCTCGAAAAAAAGCGCAGTTCATATCGTAATTTACAGATTTAATGCCGTACAATAAAAAATTAAGTTTCCTATGACCAAATTTTCTGCGCTGCCTCATTACATTAGCAGTAATTATAGTTGTATTATTTATACTATTTCTCACAAACAAATGGCAGCCTCGTGCGGCGTTTGTAGCGTTAAATGCATGCATAACTAATATATGGGTTAGGGTTAGGCGGCACCTTTCTGCAAATCATGATTAAGGCTTTAATCTCAGTTTAAACTAACTTCCATCGCGCGTGGATTCGGCTGAAAACATTGCAGTGTAAACTGACAAATCGCGGGGACACTGGGAATTGTAACGCTGTGTACTTACTCCGAGAAATATTGGGTGGGGGTGTGCGGCCCGCTTCCCGAAACCCTTATCCTATTTTACCTATTTTCTGCGATTTTCGATACCCTATTTCAGACCAATTTTGCGAACACGGTTGGCGTAAACATAAATTGAGAAGTGCTTTTGATGATCTTATCGCATAATGATGAAGTAGCTTCTTCTAAAAAACAACATACATACATACATACATACATACATACATACATACATACATACATACATCATACATACATACATACATACATACCCGAGGGGGGTTTTCAATACTAACTTACAATTCTACTTTAAAAAGTCTAAAAGTCTAAAATAGGTAACTACTAAATATAAGATAAAAAAAATTCATATAAATAAGTGGACAATGGTTGAATATCAATGCATTAAGCTGAACTGATGAGCGTCTTTTTAAATTTATTTTTAAATGTACTTAGGGGAAACTGTTTCAATTTAAGACTAGAGTGCACAAACCATATCCCATTTCAGACCAAAATGGTCAAAATCGACCCCCTATTTCAGACCCAAGCGGCTAAAAACCATACCCTTTGAGGCCGCACATACCTATATAGCCCATATGAGGGAGTCCCCCCCCCCCCCCCCGCCACAGAACGATTTATAGAAAACCAACACATACTCACATACTACGTACTTGACGAATCAGCTTACACTCGCTTCTCACAAAGCTATAAAATACGGACCTCAACGACACAAGCGCAACTAGTTTCTAACTCGGCTGAAAATTTATCAGACAAACGTACATTACAAGAAAAACTGAATTTCATTCGAAACAACAAACAACTTTCAGATTGATCAAAAAAGAGATCACATACATTTTCACACGTGCCTACATTAACTAATCAAGGCAGACAGTGTGGAGACATACATTTTATTGCTAGTAACTGAAATTACATCTATGGATATAAATTTACTGTTTGTAAGTAATGCCGTATGAGAGATTTCCTAATTCACACATAGCCTGGGTAATGTTAGGGAACTGTAGGCTCTAGGGATTATACCCATCAGGTGGAGATCCGATTTGTAAATCATCGGTTATAATGCGCACTCTCCATGTACATTCCGTGGTATTCGTCGACTTTTTTTCCAGATTATTTTTTGTTTTGTTTTGATCGGTAATTTCCGAGCCGAAACTATTAAACTTTTTTCATTCCGCTTGTGGTTTACTCTTGACTACTTTTAAAATCATTATTGGCATGTTGCCTATTAGATGATAACTTTAATCGCCAGTTACCTATTGCCCATCATTTGTCTCGCAAAGTCAACTTTTTTCGCGTAGTATCAGCCTTGTATTTGTCATATTTCATTTCCTATCGTCCTTGTACTTTATAGTACGGTATAGTGCACATTTGTACCTACAATTTCCGAGTGAACACGTGCACCTCTGCAGAAAAAGCAATAGGTAGGAAGATGTAAAAACTGGGTTTTCAGCAACGTTATTTCTTTTTACACAGGAACGCCAATGTTTCTGCGAAACCTTACAGTTCACTTCAGCTTCTGAGTGAATCTCCCTTCCGAAATATTGCTGACTCGCAGAGCCCTGGATTGTGATTTCACCACGAGAGCAATAATCAGGAATGTAAGTAAGGGATGTTGCTACGCAATGGTAACAGTAACCAATGTCTTACGTTCGCTTCATTGTTGTAATTCAGGTGTAAAGATTCAGGACTTTACTTGAATCTTGAATACTGCTTCAATTATAGTCTGAACCCTTAATCATTTTCATACGATGAGGCCCCTGGTGCTGGGAAGGGTTCAGCAGAAACGGAATAGCTGATTTAAACTACGAATCCTAAATAAGTTTTATTGTGTCATATAAATGAATTGTTTTCAAAACAAAATGTTGTTTTTGATAAAATTTCGCACCTTTATTTTATTTTGGCACTAAAAGAGATTCTCTATAGCAACGATTTCATAGCCATAGACACTCAATGTTCTAGCATGTCATTGAGTGTATAGTAATTTATTATGCCACGGAATTACTGATTATTAAAAGCCTGTAAAGGGAGCTGTTGTGTGTTGTTAGTGACTGTTTGGTCTGGTCTGATCACTTGCTGCTTTGTTTTGTACAACTCTACAATCCAACAGTTTAATTAAGACTGTTGGATACAAGATAACAGTTTGAAGCATTGACGTATAATTATGCATACCACTACCTCGTCAGTCGTCACCAAGCTTGGCCCCGCAATTTTTCCTAATACAGTAAAATCTCCGAAATACACTTACTTTAAGAAAAATTTGCGACCACTTCTACTAATAACAAAAAACCCGAAAAAAGCCTCATTATTTGCAGTGAAACCTCAACTACAAATGTCATATGCTAACTATAGCATAGCTAGCATATTAGTTACTATATGCTAACGATAGCATAGGAAACTTGAGTTTAAAAAAAATGCAGAGAAAGGTACGTGCCGTTGGCCGATTTTGGGTCAGTCATTTTCTCTTTTGTGTGGGCAATGGGAAGAGATCATTGTAACGGAGTATTTTGCATTGCTAACTACCATAACTGATATTTTCTAGAGTAAGAAGACGAAGGATGAGAACACTTTTTGAACGAAACAGCTCTTCAGAAACGACCGGTTTAGATACGGTTGCGAAAAAGAGAATCAACAGCAAGAACTGAATCACAGGTATTATGTCATTTAAACTGCAGTGTAAGGTTAAAAATATTAGTTTACCCCAAGCGAGTGTTCAGCTTTATCAAAGAAGGAAAAATGGAGACACTTAAGAAGTTTATTAGAATGATGATAAGAGACCATATACGACTGTAACCTGTGTTTCTTACCCGTTTTTAGTCGATAATGCAATGATGGAATCTTAAAGGTGAAAAAATGAAAAAGATTTCAACTAACAAAGAACATACGGCTGTAGCTAAAAGAAACCTGCCTTGATAAGAAGACAATGGCCTGATGTAGCAACAGCTGGAACTACATAACAAGTATGCTGGGAATGAACATCTCTGCTGGGCGTGGTACATTTCTAGTTTAACTTTACAATTGCTTGTTTAGAAAGAGGGACTTCGACATAACTCGTTGATTTTATATGGCTAATCAAACTTGATTGTAAGAGAAAATCTTAAAGTTTCCAAGTTCTGTTTCTTTGCTAAATCGCAAACATTGATAACACATACTCCAACACCTTCTCCACGATTTTACCCGAGATTTGTTGCCTCGGACAGTTCAATAATAGCAAACCTTTCTCTCATTCATTTGTTTTCAGAAACGAACTAAACAGACCCTCTTTGTAGTGGAGCATAGTGAGGTACTACTCCCATAACCCAGTGACTAAAACCCTTTCCTGGAAGAGGAGACGCTGACTGCTTTGCATTCATTCCAGAGAAACTATTGAACTTAACAGTCTTGGTTTTATACACTGTTTTTATAACAACTCTAGCATCTCAGTACTAGAGCTTGGATTAAAACTTAAATTAAGCATAACGAGCCCAGCAGGTCAATGGTATACGATCCATAGGGCTGGGATTTTTCCCCGTTAAAATACCGCAACAAGCGCGGTGGGTTTTTTTCATCCTATGGATGCTTGTTTCGTATCACTTTAAGACAATCTTCTTATTCACAAAGTAAACTTGTTTAGGAGTTTCAAATGTAAGCTTATAGGGCTCTAAACACAGAATAAGACCCAGGATAGTATGAAACTCAGTTCGTATTATTTAGCATTGAAATTTTTATATAAGTTCATAAATTGTTATAATTATTATAACCCACCTATTACATTTTGCGCTATTTTATGGGCTATTTTGGATCAAAAAGACAAAACAAAGTCAGACTTCTTAAAGTTTCTTCAATTTCAAATGAAAGAATCCAATCATAGTTTAAATGAAATAAACTCAGCCAATCAATGCAGTTGTTTGCGTCATTCGCAATCGTCGTCAGATCACTTTTTTCAACTTTCAACTGCGTATACACGATATGCAAATTAATCGGAGGGTTATAAATTAAATAAACCCCTTTCTGGCTTGCTAGTATCTCGGAGGATAATGTCCTTGGCTGATAGACTTGTCCGCAAAATTTTTTCAGCTTCGCTTCTCGGCCAACTGTTCATTTTCCAGACAATCTATTAGCCGCTGACATTATAATCCGATATACCAGCCGCCGAGAGGGGTTCATTTACTAATTATTTCAACATTCGGTCACTTTCAATTGCCCTTATTCAGGTATAAGAAAAACGCAAAGGCTTTAATTTATTGCTAGTCTTCAGACGGAAAATTTAGAAAGGCATATTTCCTTACTTTTATGAATGTCTCTGTATTCTTGAAACTACAAACCTTTACTAGCCAACCTTAGTGAGAAGACTATATATATTATCATATTCCGAAATACACTTACTGAAACGATAATGTGGAACTATTCATTCTCAAATCTGCCTCGGTCAACACTGTAAGAAATTTGGCACTGCTTAGGACGTCTTTGTTTTGATTTGCTTAAGTACAGTTATGTTGGCGTTTTTCATAGAGTCGATAATTCTCTAGTCATTTAAAACGTTTGAAAAATTTTCGAACAGGGCAAAGCACCTTAAAGTACTTCGTTGTTCTCGTGAATCAAAGAAAACAATCTAGGATGTAATTTTTCTGAGTTACAAAACAATTTCGAATAGAGCAAAGAACCTGAGCATAATCCATCGTTCTCGTGAACCAAAGAGGACTCCTTATGTCAGGATTTCCGAGTTAGAAAACATTATCAGGAATAGACAAATAAAAATTTGCTAAAAAACGTAAGGGGTTGAAGGCTGGTAAAGGGTCTCAGTGGGATACACTAGCGTCACCTGGTGTATCTGGTAAAACACTGAGTAACGCCCACCGTCAAATACAGGCTCTGCCAGCAAATCAGATGCCACACGTCCACGCTTCGTAACCCTGGAAATGCGGTACTCTTAAGTACTGTAGCTAAGTGGCAATGGTGAAAGGCGAATCTCCGGCGCCTTTGTAAAAATAACTGGAGTCTGTGACTTTCCCAACAGCAAGAAAACCACCGGTATTCCAGGTAAGAAGGTTGAGCGTCAGTCCCACCCCATGAAATCCCACTGTTTTAGAAAAGCTGCAATAAACGACAAGTGATCACATTATCCACAGAGGTTTGTACTTTCGCTATCACAGCCAGTTCTGAAATGTATTTTTATTTGCCTGGTAACGTTTAAGTTTTTTTTTTTTTTGTATAATTTGTGTCTAAGCTGATGGATTTTGATTTCTCGTATCCATTTTCCCGGAATTCGCTTTACGGCACATTTGTTATACTATTTACCGTAATGCGGCGCATTCGGTTTTCAGGCTTCCTCACTGACGTAGTCCGATTGATTTCAAGTTTAACACCGGCATTCTCGCAATCCACAACATCCGAGTTCTTCAGTGGCTTATCTGTCCTTATGCTATCGGTCTGCCTTTACCGTAAGTTGTGTGATACGCAATCCACCCTGTTCATTTACAGCCGGCTACAGAACCCCGAATCCGATTTTCTGTTCTTTCAACCTTACCTTAAATAAGCCATTGCCGGTCCCAGGCCCAGATGAAAAAGGAGGAGGGGTGGGCGTGGGCCGAGCACCCACACCAGTCTGCCACACTTCGTAAAACATTTTTTTAACCAAGTTTTCTGCCTTTTTCAGTCCTTCGAACTGCGCGTTAATACGGTTTGCCTGCTTTAATCGCCTTTTGCACTTGTTTGTTGTCCTTTCCTTCAGTTTTATAAATTGTCAATTTAACTAATTCGCCTTTTGTCATCATTTTGGGTTGCAGCTTGTTGCTCGTCCGTTTTGATAGTCCTTATCAACCAGCTTGTTAACTTCATAATAGCATGAGGCTACTACACTGAACATTACCTATGATTGTCTTCTACCTTTTTAATCATCACTAGTCGTACAATTCGTTAGGTGCCTTTTTTGTTGCCGAAATACGTAACAATAAATTTCTTCTGGCTCCGCTGGTATTCGCGCAATCCGCAACATCCGCGTTCTTCAGTTGGCTTATCAGTGTTTTTAATGTCATCAGTCTGTCTTTCCCTAAGTTGTACCCTACGCAATCCACCCTGTTCATTTACAATCGGCTGCAGAATCCAAAATTCGATTTTTTTTTCTGTTCGTTTAACCTCACCTTTACATCACCAATCTCCAATTCGGTTTCTCCAGTTCGCCTGACTGCTTATCAGTTCAATTTGTCGTCTTCCGATTGACAAGCTGTACCACTCACAATATCTTTTGTTCTGTACGTTTGAACATTTTGTAAACGTTTAACGACAGTACCGCATTCCTAATCGGCAATCCGGGTTTTTAATTTCGCTTTGTGCATGTTTCATTAACAATTCGCCTTCTTCAGTTCGTCGCATAACCTGCAATCCTCTACACAGCTCCTGCATTTCTCTTAATTGCATGTTTACCGGCTATTGTGTATGCGTTTAGCGTCGTATCCGAGTTTTTAAGTTGGCTTATCTGTGTTTTAATACGACCAGTCTGCCTCTACCGTTAGATGTGCAATGCGCAATCCGCCCTGTTCATTTACAGCTGTTCGTTTGATCTCAACTTTCAATCCGAAATCTGCAATGAGTTTTCTCCACTACGCTTAACTGCTTATTCGTTGAATTTGTCTCCTACCGACAACCTGCACAATTCGGAATGTCGTTTCTTCTGTCCTCTTATCTACGCTTCAACAATTCGGAAATCGGCAATCCGCAATCCGATTGTTTAATTTCGCTATGTGTGTGTTTCTTTAACTTATCGCACCTTTCCAGCTACATAATCCGCAATTCGGCTTCGTCAGTTCGTCGCATAACCTGCAATCCGTTAGAAAGCTCCTGCATTTCACTAAATTGTCTGCTTACTGTGCATACAATTAAAGCCACCGGTAGAAACCACCATCCGTTCGTTTAAGTAGTTGTTAACTATTATTTGTTTGCCGGCAGCTATACAATACGCATCTCTGCAATCCGGCTCCCTCAATTCGCTTCACTAAAGGTTAAATGTGCGTCCTTCCTCCATTACGCAGTCGGTAATAAGCCATCTGTTTTCTTCTCTTTGCTGAAATGTACTTGCACGCACTCCGTCTACCATTCCTGCTTACAAAGCAATTCCCAATCCATAATCCACCCTCTTCTACTCACTTTTTGTACGTTAATAAAATGCATCCATCTTAACCGTAAATCAGTTAGCTAAGTAACACTTTCATATAGTTTGATTACTTATTTTTTTCCGTTTCGTAAAATCATGATTTCGGCTTCGGCTCCGCAACCTTCGCAGTACGTTGTTTTTGTCTTTATTGTTCATTATAGATTCTGTGATTGGATAATCTTCTTTTACCCCGTGTGATTTCACAATGGTTTGAAGAATTCAGCTTACCAGATCACATTAATTTGTCAGGTATCCTTGGCACTCCAGCCACATCTCACAAGCGTTACATTTTCACTGCTTATTAAACATTGAACTACCTCCTTCACGTCAGTGCAAGATATTTTTTCTATTCATCGAATATGGGATGATGTTTCTTTGTTCTAGTTTGGTGTAGAAAACGCATTACACAGCTGTCTTCGGTATCTGGAAAAAATCCATGATGTGTTTTCTTTTGCTAAATGCTGTGCGCAGCTACCCTTTTATGCAGACCTGCCAGGCTGGTAATGAAGTTAGAGACTATTCGAATCTCGGCAAGAATAGCACGTAGGAATAATCAGGGTAGATTTTCTCGAAGAGTTGTTAGTTAGTTGATGGACCGAGGAAATTGGGCTACCGGGACAAAGAGAGAAGGATTGAAGACCAAGAATTCAGGATTATGGCACTAACTGCTATACGTCACATTGGACAAGAAAAGGAGAACGTAACGGAGTCAGATCAAACATGTGGGCAGAGGTGGACAAAGTGGATCATCTACGATGCCAGCTACGGAGCAGAGGCGAGCACGCGTAATTATAATTTAGCTTAGTGTAAAATTTCAATTATTGTTGATAATATTGCTAACGTTTTTGTTGGACGACTGCTTTTAAGTCTTTTATAGATCGCATGGAGAATTTGCAAGGAGAGGACACTGGAAAGCAGACTGCTTTGAAAATGAAGCTAGACAAGAAGACAACTCCACAAGTACGCAAGCTTTTATCGTTGCAACATAAGATTATGTGATAAAAGAAAATGGGGCCTGTTGCCCAGAGTCAGATTAGAGAGTAAAGCGCAATACGAATGTCAATGTCACCAGTCGACCTACCCCCGCCAACCTACTGACCGGTAGGCAAAATCAACAATAAAACTGTGTGCGTGAAAAACTGATGAATAAAATTGTGCTAATTTATCTTAGCGTTTTTTAGTTTAATCATGGCAGAATCCCTTGTGTGGTGCTTGTGCGCTTCTGGATGACACCATCTCCGCAATTTTATATTAGGCAAATTTAGGTTTGTGGAGAAAATTGTAATTAAAAAGAACAGACAATTGAAAGAGTTTATTATTATTGTAACTAACAGGAATTCAAAGAAGACTGCAGCTGACGATGATGTAAAATTCCAAAGAAACGCCAGGGGTGAAAAAGCAACTGAGCAAGAAGAGAAATTCAGTTAGTCACAGGTGCGTTAAAACTTGCTTCATTCAGGTAGTATAAAACTCTTCTGCATTTTTCATGGTCAAAAATGCTATTGAAATTTGCTGGGAGTTGGTTTTGTCTGATAATGCCTCAGTAGTATTGGTGTATTATATACCAAGGCGCAGCATTACCTGCTGGCGAAACTGTTTCAACTTGAAAACGCCGGCGACACGTTTTTAAGTTGTTCAAGTTTCAGAGAAAAAAATGGTGTTCACGAGGGGACGCCACGAAGAAAAAGGGAAGGGAAAATGCAGGAACAAAAAAAATTAATTCTTGCATCAAACGGAAGCAAGAGTGGAAGAATACCTGCAGAAAGAGTCGCCTGTAGGAAAATGTCTTTCAGTCCTCGATTCAAGCGAAATAACTCGCAGATTACAGACTTTGCATCGACAGCGAGTTCGCAGCTCATTTGCTCTCGTGGGAATATCAAAGACGGTAAGTGTATTTTTCGCTTCACTTTAATTGTTGCTCTTGTCACAGCATTATTTAAGCGTTTGTAGTGCTTTAAAAATCATTCCGTTGCTTTGAAGGGCCTCACTAAACATTTTACAAGAGAAGAGAAAACGCCTGCACGTGGCAGTCGAACACTGAAATGGAAGTTCAGTGGAAGACGTGCAACCTCTGCTGAAAGAGCAATAGGTAGGAAGTTGAACACTTGTTGGCTGAGTGTACAGTAATTTATTTTGCCGCGGGTAAGGAAGCTGTTGTGTGATCTTTCTTAGTTGCTGTTTGGTCTGGTCTGATCACTCGCTACTTTGCTTTTTACAACTCTGCATTTTAAACAGTTGAATAGAAACCGATGCTCACCATAGTTTGTAACATTGACGTCTGATAAGTGTGCATTTCAACGTCTCGTCACCTAGGAAAAGACAACAACAATAACAAACAACTGCCACTTCCTTGTGAATCAAGGGAGAAAATGTTGCAAAGGAGTATTTTATATAGCTAACTAACATAATGTCCTTATCACTGACATTTTCTAGCAAGAACACGAGCTACGAAAATACTTTTTGGAAGAAACAGCACTTCAGTGAAGTCCAGCTCAGATGTGTTGACGAAAACATTTATTTCAAACAAGAAATGGATAGCAGGTATTATGTGATTATACACTAGTGACTGGTTAGAAATATGGATTTACTCTTAGTGAGTGTTGTGCTTTATCAAAGACGAAAAGATAGACATTTAAGAAGTCGATTAGAATGACGATATTTTGTCATGATAATCCCCAGGTTAAAAAGAGTGCATATACAACTGTAATACGTGTTCACCATTCCCTCCACGCCAAGTGGCGCATAGGGCCTCCAAAGAGGTTTCCGTGATCAGCAGAGGCTCCTGGGGACAGGTGGTCAGCCTATCGCCTGACAAGTAATATGTGTTACTTACCCATTTTTAGTTTCAGGAAACCTACCTTGATAACACTATCACCTGATATAGCAAAGCCGCTGGGATTCAACATCGCTGCTGGGTGAGGCACATTTCTACTTAAACTTTAAAGAGAGTGCTCGTCTAGAAAGAGTCACTTCGACTGAACTCATTGATTTTATGCCACTAAATATTTAATAATCAAACCTGATTGGAAGATCAAGTTTAGAAGAGAACGTCTTGATGTTTGCCAGAACAAGGAGAAAATGAACAATACACCATATTAACAAGCACAGAAAAAATAACAGTTTACGGACGTAAGAAACTGATAGATTTAAATGAAATAGCTTAGCTTTGCGCGAATAATCGCTGACATTACTGCAGAGAGGAAGGAGAGCTCATATAATTTAAGTTGGTATCTCAACAGGACGAGAATTACAGACGAAAACAAGGAGGAACGAAAGTTGCCAGGCAGCTTAGAAACAAAAGTAAGAGGTGCTTCACAGGTACGTGTGTTGATGAAAAGATTTGCTTCGAAGATGAAAGCCTGTTACTGTGTAGCATGAATATTTTGAGGGAATTATATTTGTTAATAGCTTTTAAGACCGCTATATATCACCCCAGTAGCGCAAGTTGAAATTCAAAAGTTGAAATTCAAAAGTCGAGTTAAAAAGGGATTTCGTGCACATATAATCTTGACCATGAGTAGAGTACAGAGCAGAATATAACAGAGTAGATCAGATTAGCATGGAATAGAGATACTAGGGACAAGACTGATTAAAAGCAAGAAGACGAGAGAAGAAATACCCAAAGAAAGTAGAAGAAACTGGGAAGAAGAAAATGAAGAGGAAAAGAAATGAAAGAAAGCATAAGACAGGCGGGATCCGAAACAACATCGGCTTACCGGAGAAGACAAAGATATAGACAAAAGAAAAGAAACAAGTAATAATAATGATAAGGATAATGATAATGATAATAATAATGATACCTATATAGCGCCGATATCAATATTGTAGAATAGAACATAGTCAAACGAATTCTACATATTGTGGAATAGAACATGCGCAAGTGAAGAGAAGATATGAGAAAAGAAGGGAATTTGAAAGAGAATAAGAAAGCGTGATGGACGAGACGGTTGAAGAAAAGACGCGACCAGATGGCCTGATCTTACTCACAGACAAGAATTACTGCTGCTGAAATCGAAGCTCACTGTTCCAAATGGGTTTCTGCAGTCATCAGTTTGCATCACCAAGGCAAAACGAGGACTGGTAATACTGTCTCAAAGTAGGGGAAGGATATCTGAGTGGATCACCAGCTAATAACACAAGGGATGCTCCCACTAAACTTAAAACAACACAAATAAAAAATATTCTAAGTAGATAAATTATTAATATAATATGTACACATAAAACACTAAACTTTAGTTAAAAATCTAAATATGTTCATGATGCTAAAATATCTAAAATACCCAATTCGTAAGGTGCCTTTTCCAATTTCTCGAGATAGGTAAGGCTCCACTGGGATTCTCTCAATTCGCAACATCCGAGGTCTTCAGTTGGCTTGCTGTCTGTGTTTTTAATGTGATCAGTCTGCCTTTCCATAATTTGTACAATGTGCAATCCACCCCGTTCATTTACAACCACCTGCAGAATCCAAAATCCCATTTTTTTTCTGTTCGTTTAACCTCACCTTTTAATCCCAAATCTGCAATTCGGCCTCTCCAGTTCGTGACTGCTTATTACTTCAATTTGTCTTCTACCGACAAGCTGCACAATTCGTAACACCGTTTCTTCTCTACGCTTTTCCGGCTCTACGTTTCAGCAATTCGCAAACTTTTAACGACAGTACTGCATTCCAATCGGCAATCCGGGTTTTTAATTTCGCCCTGTGCGTATTTCATTAACTTACCGCACCTTTTATCGCCAGCTGAATAATCCGCAATTGGGCTTCTCCAGTTCGCCGCTCAACCTACAATCCTCTAGACGGCTCCTGCTTTTCGCTAAATTCCATGTTTACTATTGTGTTTACATTTAGCGTCGCTCGTAGAAACCAGTTGGCCTTATCTGTGTTTTAATGCGATCAGTCTGCCTTTACCGTAAGTTGTGCGATAGACAATCTGCCCTGTTCATTTACAGCCAACCGTAAAATCCAAACTCAATTAATTAATTAGACTCTAATTAATTCATTCATTCATTCATTCACTCATTCATTCACTCATTCATTCCCTCATTCACTCATTCACTCATTCATTTTTGTGTACAATGTTTGTTACCCACAGTTAGCATAGCTATTCGAAGTGAGTAACAGTTCCCGATAAATTTTAATTGAGAATAAATGAAATAAAATATGATTAAATAAAGGATTTGTGAATAAATATAGTAATAAATAAAACACATAAATGGTTTGAGCAATAAAAATACAAATAAACGATGAAATTAAACAAATAAGTAAACTTAAGTAATTAAAGAAGAAAAACAAGAAGTGATCGCACAATTCGGAATGCCATTTCTTCTGTTCGTTTAACCTCGCCTTTCTATCCGAAATCTGCAATGAGTTTTCTTCACTACGCTTAACTGCTTATTCGTTGAATTTGTCTCTTACCGACAACCTGCACAATTCGGAATGTCGTTTCTTCTGTCCGCTTAGTTGCAACAATTCGCAAATCGGCAATCCGCAATCCGATTGTTTAATTTCGCTATGCGCGAGTTTCTTTAACTTACCGCACCTTTCCAGCTGCATAATCCGCAATTCGGCTTCGTCAGTTCGTCGCATAACCTGCAATCCGCTAGAAAGCTCCTGCATTTCCCTCAATTGTCTGCTTACTGTGTGTAAAATTAAAGCCACAGGTAAGAAATCACCATCCGTTCGTTTACTTCGTTTGCTGACAATTGCGTGTTTATGTTTGCCGTCAGCTGCACTACACGCATCTCTGCAATCAGGCTCCCTCAGTTCGTTTCAGTAAATGTTTAATGTGCGTCCTACCTCCATCGCGTAATCGGTAATCAGCTGTCTTCTTCTTCTTTCTTCTGAATTGTATGAGAATGCTATTGTCTACCTTTCCTGCTACCAAAGCAATCCTCAATCCGTAATCCACCCTCTTCAGCTCACTTTCTGTACGTTAATGAAATGCATCCATCCTAACCGAAAATCACAAATTTATCATCAGTCTCCCAGTTTGCTAAGTAATGCTTTCACACAGTTAGTCTGTCATTTCAATTTCTTTTCCCCAAGAAGGGGAAGGAACGCGTGACGAGCCATTCACCACGCATAACTTGCCAAAATACGATACGATGGCGAAAATAATTTTAGAAGTCCGTTTCTAACAAGTTTGAGTTGTTGCCGATAAACTCTTTACTACATGGTGCCTACCTTAGGCGTAATTTTGTAAATAAATTATCTGCCACACGAAGCTTGTTTAATTATGGGTTAACCCATCACCTCTTCTATCAACGTCAGTTGAGTTCCTTGTTCCGCTTATTTAGCTGCCTTACTGTGTTTGGCTGCATTGCTATTTATTCATATTCTTATAAGGTCTTGATATCTGGAAAAAGCCATGCATGGTTTGTTTTCTTTGGCTAAATGCCGTGCGCGGTTGCCTTTTTACAAAGACAGGATGGTGGATGCTATGTGAATAGATTATTCGAGTCTCGGCAAGACTGCACGTAGGAATAAACAGGATAGATTTTCTCCGAAACAGTTGTTGGTTAATTAATGGGCCGAGGGATTTAAGCTGACAGAACAAAGAGATAAGGTTTGACGGCCAAGAATCCAGGAATATGGCACTAACTGCTATACGTCACAATGCAAGAAAAGGAGATCGTACGGTGAAACAAACGGAGCCGTTAAAACACGTCGACAGAGGCGGACAAAGTGAATCGTCGCCGATATCAGCAACGAACCAGGGGTTAGAACGCGGGGTTATAATTTAGCATAGTGTAAAATTTAAATTACTGTTCATAACATTGCTGAAATTTGTTGCTAAACGACTGCTTTTAAGACCTCTTCAGGGCACATCGAGCATTTGCTAGGAGAGGACACTGGAAAGTAATTTGCTTGGAAATTGAAGCTAAACCAGGGCTGCCTAAACAGCAGGAGAAAACTACTCCACAGGTATGCAAGAGTTTATCGTTGCAACGTATGATGATGTGATAAACTGGAAAATGCGGCCTATTGAGCAGAGTCAGATCGAGGAGCAAATCGTAATACGAGTATTGTGATATCACTAATCGACCTACCTCCAGCTAAACTACTGACAGCAAGCTAATTCGAGCGGTTTCTGCGCAGTATTACCCATAAAACTAGCCGGTGAGTGCGTGAAAAACGGATGATAAAGATAGTGCTATATGAGAAAGAAGAGACAAGTGAAATTGAATGAAAGACGTTAAGATAGTACAATATTATTGAAACTAACAGGAATCCTAAGAAGACTTGACCGATGATAGAATTGCAGCTGTCGATGATGTAAAATCCCAAAGAACACTGCATGGATAGCCTGCGTAGCAAGCGTTCCTGTTCGAACGAGGTTTTTGCGCATTCTGGCCGCGCGAAAATTGGGACGAGAGCAAAAAATGGAGAACGGGGGAGGGGGCGGGGAAAGGGAGAGGGAACGCTTGCCAGCAAACCCCGCGATTTTGAAAAACGCCCACCGATTTCACGGTTGACTTCATTGGCGCTTATTGACAGCTTATCGACAAATTAGCAAATTACAGATTACCGGAAATGAAACTTAACCTCCTTCGAAACAAAAATGTCAATAATGCTGCATGTGTGTATGTGGCCGCGAAAAGTGCGTTGTCAAAAGATGTCTAAGCTGCGACAGTTGGAATCTCCAAGCGATTACTGCAGACTTTGTCGGTGTAATTCAAAGTTAAATTCGGAACAGCATCTCAGCCTGGTAAACCTGGATGTATTTCTTTTGAACATCTTTTCAAACCATCGAGAAGGAAAGATTCATACGGTGAAATCCTTGCCGATCATTGCAGGGCGGCAAGAATCGAAGTTGAGGAAAACCACGAGCTGTTTTCAGAGCAAGTATGTAATCCTTGCGCTCGTAAAATTAGAAATTTAGGAACACTATTCGAACTCCTGCAAAGTTCACTAGGTCCTAATCAGGCTACTGCTTGTACTCCAACAAAGGAGAGTGTTAAGCGGTTGCTCGAAACGCCACCAGGCCACAGTCCTTGTCGCAAGTCTGTTCGCGTAAAAAATCCTTTCGGAAAACTTTACAATTTGAAACCACAGCTGAACAGTCACAGCAAACTTTAAAAGATCCAGTTGAATCGCATTTAAACATCGACGATTTACCAACAGATGGAACACTTCAAGTTAAAGTATTGATCGTTGATAGTACCGAAAAGCTAACAACAAGAATTCCCCCCGAGGAGGAAAGTAAACAAATATTGCGGCAATTGTGTAACAAGTGGAAAATCAAACTCTTGCCAAATCCTGTCGGTAATATGGCCATTACATCTTCACCGTTAAAAAGCGTATTGGCCCTTCTTATTCAGCTTTCAATGTAAAAGTGAACCCAACTTCGCTCAGCTCCAACAGAACTTCGCTCAAACACGATTCAAAATCTTCCCCGTCTTTTCCTGGATCGGCAGTCATGCAAATTAGTCACCCTCGAATTGATAGCTACTTGTCAAATCTGTCAATCAATTAACCACGCCGCACCAATCAGAAACCCCGTTCGTGGACGAACGGGTTTTTCAGAATCGTGGGGTTTGCTGGCAAGCGTTCCCTCTTCCTCCCGCCCCCTCCCCCGTTTTTTTTTTTTTTTTTACTCTCGCCCCAATTTTCGCGCGGCCAGAATGTAGTAAATCAGTTCAAACGGAAAATCTGTTCGAATGGGAACGCTTGCTACGCAGGCTACTGCATGGATGAAGAAGCAACTGATCAAGAAGAGACGTTAATCACAGGTACACTTTAAAACTTGCTTCATTCCGGTAGTGTAAAACTCTTCTGCATCTTTCATGGTCACTGAATGGTAATGAAATTAGTTGGGAGTTGGTTTCATTTGGTAATACCTCAGTAGTATTAGTGTATCATATACCAGCTGGCACAATTTAAACTTGAAAACGTCGGTCCGAAGTTTTCAAGTTTATGATCCGTGAAAAAAAGTGGCGTTCACGTGTACGCCACAACAGAAGGGGTAGGGGTAATCCAGGACGAAAAACATTTGATTCTTGCATTTAACGGAAGCGAGAGAGGCAGAAGACCTGTATCAAGAGTCGCCTGTAGGAGAATATCTTTCAGTCATCGATTCGAGCGAAATACCTCGCAGGCTACAGATTTTGCAGGCACAGCGAGTTCGCGGCTCATTTACTATTGTTGGAATATCGAACATGGTAAGCATATTCCTCTCTTCAATCTGTTTGTTCCTTTTCTCAAAGTATTATTTAAGCGAATGTAGCGCTTTAAAAATCATTTCGTTACATTTTGAAGGGCTTCTGTAAACATTTTAAAAAAGAAGAGAGGCAACTGCTCGCGGCAATAAACGAATGGAAGTCCGAAGATGTGCACCTCCGCTGAAAGAGGTGTAGCTAGGAAGATGAATAAGCTAGCATCCATAATGTTTTGATATTTTTACCTGAAGTTACTTGAAATTAATTAAATCACGTTTAAGTTTTTCAGGAAAGTTATTCCTTTATACACAGGGCGCTAACCCGCAACCTTCCAGTGCCCTCTGAGTGAGTCTCCCATCCAAATTTTGATGAAACCCAGAGACCTGATTGTCCGCCCACGACGAGAGCAGTAAACAGGAATGAAAGTTAAGACTGTCATGGTACACAATGAAAATAGCAACCGTTGTCTCATGTCGGCTTCCTTCTTTAATTCGATGGTAAAAATTAAGGACCTTCCTTGACTCTTGAATATTGCTTCAATTATAGTTTACACCCCAGACGTTATTTCCTAATGATGAGGCCTGATATTTGGGAAGAATTCAGCAACGGAGTAGCTGATATTAGGTGCGAATCCTCAATATTATTGTGGCATATATATGAAGTATTTTTAAATAATGATAATAATAATAATAACTTAATTATCCTCTCCCCATCGGGGCTTTTCAGGGATAATAATACAAATACAAACCACTATACAAGTCGTTACTTGTATAGTGACGAGTCTTCACAAACTAGCACTCTTTGTGATCGTATTGGTTACAGCCTTATGGATCGTCGTATCCAGAATTTGTTAATTATTGTTTCTAAGACAATCAACAATTATCCACCTGAATATCTGAGAGACCTATTTAGGTTAAGAGACAACATCAAAAATTTGAGAGGGGTTAAAAAGCTGCAAGTACCGAAACCTAATACGACTCGTTATGGCAAGAACTCAGTAAAGTACTTGGCGGCTATTACTTGGAACAAGATCTCTGATACCCTAAGATCCCTAAGCTCATTGTCAGTCTTTAAAAAAGCGGTTCGACAGTTAAGGTTTTAGCTAATTTCTATATAATATCTATTTAATATCTATGTTCTATTGAGTAATTGGGCTTTTTATTGTATATAGCTACGTCATGTAATTTTTAGGCTTTATATTGTAAATAAGTTTTTGGATTAACGTTTCTTTCTTTCTCGGCTTATTAGCATACTTTTGCTAGAGGTCTAACCAACCTCATCAATCCCGAGATTAAATAAAGTTTCATCAGCTTCATCATTCATCATGTAAGAAACAAATAATTCAAACAAACTCAACATGATAAAAATCCCAACTGCACAAACCAGTTGGCTATTTACAAGGATGACCGAGCAGTTGAACCAGGGACTACCCAGAACAACACCAGCTAGCGGCCAGAGCGGGATTTGAACCCGGGACAACCGCATTGAAATCCATTGCCCTAACCGCTCGGCCACTCCTCCTAAAAGAGATCATTACGCATTTATTTTCTTTTAGCACTAAAAGAGGGATTGTCCAGCAAAGATTTCATAGCCATCATCTGGCAACTTGTTTCTTTGCTTTTTTTTTTTTTTTGCAATGTTTGCAAATATTTTGTAACACTGACGCAACATTACCCATTCCAACACCTCGTCACCATGCAAGGCAAACACAACAACAACACAGCAAACCGCCATTTCCTTGTGAGATAATGAACAGAATATTGTAAAGGAGTATCCTGTACTGCTAACTAGCTAACATAACGTCCTTATCACCCTTATTTTCAAGAAGACTGGTTAGCAGAACACTTTTTGGAGCTAAAAGCACTTCAGTGACGTACGTCGGCTCAGATGTGTTGAGGAAAACCTTTACTTAAAAGAAGAGCTGAATAACAGGTATTATGTGACTAAAACTCCAGTGTAAGGTTGGAAATAGCAGTTTACTCCTAGTGAGCGTTCAGAGAAATCATCCTGGTGTTTGCCAGTACGAGGGGAACGAAATCAATACACCATATCAACAAGCACAGAAAAACAGTTTACAGACGGTGGAAACTAATAGATTTCAAAGAAAACGTAACTGGCATTATTGCAAAAGAGGAAGGAGAGCTCATGTAACTTACGTCGATATCTTGACAGGACGAGAATTACAGACAAAAACAAGGGAGAACGAAAGTTACCAGGCAGCTTGGAAACAAAAGTGAGAGATAGCAGTCTGTCACTTGAACAAGAAGCTTCACAGGTACGTTTTCTTCATTTTGAAGAAAAAAAGCCTGTTAATATCGGTAAAAAGTTTTGGTCAAGATGCCTATCAATACACAAGTATTAAAGAATAAGAGAAAGATGGATATTTGAAACTAGAAAGGGACACAGAGAGAGGAACGCGTTATCAGCGCTCGATGTTCTGCCAAATCGCAAAGATTGGTAACACACGTTCTGAAGCACCTTCCTCTCTACGATTTTACCCGAGATTTGTTGCCTCAGAGTTCAATGATAGCTAACGTTTCTCTTATTCATCTGTTTTCAGAAGCGTACAAAACAGGTCATCTTTGCAATAGAGCACATGCAGTGAGATACTACTTCCATATCCCACCGACAAAAAAGCCTTTCCTGGAAGACGAGACGCTGACTGCTTAGCTTTCATATCAGAGAAACTATTGAACAGTCTTGGCTTTGTACACTGTTTTTATAACATTTCTAACATCGCCAGGAGAGCTTAGTTTAATACTTAAAACTAAGCGGACCGAGCCCAGCAGGTCAAGGGTATACGATCCATAGGGCTGGGATTTTTCCCCGTTAAAATACCGCAACAAGCGCGGTGGGGTTTTTTCATCCTATGGATGCTTGTTTCGTATCACTTTAAGACAATCTTCTTATTCACAAAGTAAACTTGTTTAGGAATTTCAAATGTAAGCTTATACGGCTCTAAACACAGAATGAGATAGCAGGATAGTATGAAACTCAGTTCGTATTATTTAGCATTAAAATTTTTATGTAAGTTCCTAAATTGTTATAATTATAATTCAACATTTGCCCACTTCGACTGTGTCCTTATTCAGTTATATAACACAAAGCCTTTAAATTGCTGTTGTTCAATAAGTAAATCTGGAACGGAATTGTTCCTCACTCTTATGAGCGACTCTGTATTCTTGAAACTAAAAAGCCTTTACTGGCCGATGTTTAGTGAGCAGAATACGTATGTTATTTCCGAAATAAGCTGATTCGAAAGGTACACTAAGTGAAATGATAATGTCGACTTCTCATTCTCAAATCTGTTTCTTTCAACGCTGTAAGAACTTTAGGGTTGCTTAGGACGTCTTTGTTTTGATTTGCATTGATCAAATTGAGGGATGTATGCTTTAGTATAATTAACAATCATCTCGTTGTCAGAAGTTTCTAACCAATTTAATAATAATAATAATAATATAATACTACTACTAATAATATTACACTAATAAAAATAATAATAATAGTAATAATAATAATAATAATAATAATAACTTTATTTAAGTCTTAAATCAACTATTAGGAGAAATTTCTAATCAATATCAAGCTTTAAAATAATATCGTCATCCTCGAGCGGATCCCTTCCCTGTTCCCTATTCGTCTGTTTGCCTGGTTGACTGT
This sequence comes from Pachyseris speciosa, assembly GCA_016490735.1. NCBI lineage: Eukaryota > Metazoa > Cnidaria > Anthozoa > Scleractinia > Pachyseridae > Pachyseris > Pachyseris speciosa. The sequence continues at coordinate 45,073 of JAEMWC010000852.1, read as the reverse complement.
TCTTTTTTCGGGCGGTTGTTCGGCTGTTGGTTGATTGGTTCATTTGTCCGGTCGTTCACTCATTCATTGTCTTGGTCGTCTGATTCCCTAGCCGTTAGATCGTTCAGTCCTTATCCGGTTCATTCATTTCTGTGGGTCTCGTTAGGAGTTATTCTCACTTATCTTTGTGTGACAGACATTAATAAAAATATCTAAACCATTAAAAGTTGTATCAAAACATTGCGAAGAAATTCATGTTTTAATACTTAAGGAGGCTCGCATCAGTCTTTTGGGGGTACCTGTTGAAATCAAAATTTCCTATGAAAGGTAAGCTTCGTTTACCTTGACGCTACAGCATCTTTTCGAGGTACGATCAAAGTTTGCTTTCTCATTGGTTTTCAACCAACAGCTGTTACCATACCGACAGTAACACATGGCCGCTCATTTTGGGAAAGGTCAATGGACCCTTTGCAGCTGGTCAGTCACGTGGTACAAAGACGTCATGCTGGATGGCAAGCAGCACACTGAGACAAGACAAACAAAGAAAATTACCATTTTAAATGATGTAAGCTCTTTGTTTGTCATGTCCCAGTGCGTTGCTTGCCCTTCAAGCATGGCGTTTTTGTCTTACGATGTTGTGTATGTCTAGTTATTGTGATGTCCTGCACATTCGAAACTACCTTCAAAGAGCTAGCTGCTAGCTCGAAAACCTTACGGTTATCTAGCTGCTAGGCATTTCCTTCTATGTAATAATATTTAGTTTAAATTGTAATTGAATATTCTATGTGTTAAGTTGCTAATTATTTAATAAGTTTTACAAACCGTGTAATGGAAATGTGAATAAAGTGTTGTTTTTCTTGTAGGCCAAATTAGAAAACAACCTTTAAGGGTGTTTTCAAGTAAATTGCAATAAATTTTTGAAGGCCGGTTTTGTTCTTGCCTAATTTTTCTTCAAGCTTTTCAAGGAAACATTAAATTTGCACTTTATCTCTGTTCAAATTCACATTCGTTATGAAGTGTCTGACTGGATTTCGAGATAATTGACCTTAATAAAAATGGGCGGCCATGGGGTACCGTTGCTATGGAAACAGCTGTTGCTCGGAAATCAATGAGAAAATAAACTTCGATCACACCTCGAAAAGATGTTTTAGCGTCATTGAAATCGAAGCATGTCTTTTATAGGAAATTTTGATTTCAACAGGTACACCCCAAGACCAAAAATCTGATGCGAACTTCGCTAAGGCTGTAGGACCTAATTTTTCACTTAAGGCTTCATACCTCAACTATTTAGCGATACTTAGGACGTCTTACTTTTGATTTGTTTTTCATGGATTCAATAGTTCTCTAGTTATGTTAAATCGTAGTTAAAACGTAGCAAAAGTTTCGAATAAGGCAAAGCACCTGAGCATGATGCTTCGTTCTCGTGCATGAACCAAAGACAACTTATTTCTGAGTTAGAAAACAATTATCAGGAAATAGAGAGATAAAAATTAAGGGGTTGAAGGCTGGTAAAGGGTCTAAGTGGGATACACTAGCGTCACCTGGTGTATCTGGTAAAACGCTGAGTAACGCCCACCGTCAAATACAGGCTCTGCCAGCAAATCAGATGCCACACGTCCACGCTTCGTAACCCTGGAAATGCGGTACTCTTAAGTACTGTGGCAATGGTGAAAGGCGAATCTCCGGCGCCTTTGTAAAAATAACTGGAGTCTGTGACTTAACCGATAGCTAGAAAACCACCAGTAGTTAAGGTACGGAGTTTGAGTGTGGGGCCAACAACTAAGCGAAGGCAAATTATGGCGTCCAACAGAAGAACGAAAGCAACATTGCCATCATGGTTTGGGTGACTTTTCGCCCCATGAGATTTACCCTTTGCTGGGCGTTCAAATTCTCCTGGAATTCGTCTTGTCCACAGACGATAGCTGATAATTGGACGAAGTACCAGCATGACTGTGAGCGGCAGCAACAAATAGGTGGCTAGTGTAATCATCGTGCTGACTGAGTTGTGCCCGTTAACAGATTGTCCCCTGAACTTGTAGACTATACCATTTTAATTCCAACATTAAAGCGGGAAGGTCTGGACAGCAGGAAGATCATAATAAGTTTCAAATACACGACAACGATTTTGAATTTAACAGACATGTTTCGACAGAAACTTCAGCCTTCTTCAGAGCCAGTGTTGCCAGATGGAATTACGGATTGCATCAGCTATCTTCTGTGGATATCCCTTATCACTAAGAACCATATGCCAGGAATACTGATCTTTGTCCATTTTATCCAAGATTTGTGTTTTAGTAGTGCGATGATAGGCAGATATCGATCTACTGTGATTCCAACTAAACTAAAAATGCAGACAAGAAGGGCAACAAGGAGTGTACAGATTACAGAGCCTTCCTCCGAACTTGCCAGACAGCCAAACTAGTCTACTATAAAGGTATTTGATCAATGACGGTCACGCGAAAATACTTGTTACCAAGTCTCAATAGCATTTTCATAATAATAATAATAATAATAATAATAATAATAATAATAATTATGATTATTTTTATATCATAAGGCAAGCAAGATTTCTGCAGGGTAGCCCTTGTCACTAATTCAGACGACATACAAAGCAACTCATTCGGTACAAAAAGATCTTTGCTTTCACACCAGATAAAATCATTACAAAACATGAGTAGATTAGAAAGGGGTTTCATCCCCATTTACGACTCTCTGTGGTCCACCGTACCCACCGGATCATAAGACTTAATGAAAAGTGTTTGGATCATGAAAAACCTACGCGGGAGTGTCGGGTGTCGGATTGAATTTGTCGGGCTACAAACGACCCTTCTCGGCAGAAATCTCTTTTTTTCTTTAATTGACTTTGTATGAATATAATGCATACAACGGTACAAAAAGGGTTTGGAAAGCACCGAGAAAAGTAAAACGCTTCAATCTGTCACAAGCTTATTTTTCCCCAATTGGAATTGCACTTGAGTAGAATTTTCTACTTAACCCCAAAATGATGTGTCCACTTGTTATTTATTTTATTTCAAAACCTTTCTTTTTTAACTGGAAAAAAATCATTGGTTTAATGTATATCCTTTTTGTATTTATGCAGATTTAATATTCTGTGTGTTCACTGGAAACAAGATGCATTTCAGTCAAGGCCTCTGCGAAGAAACATATATGGCTTGGATCCGCCTTCCATTTTAAGAAATCTTAATGCCGAAATTTGACTGATTATGAACAGAACTCTGTTTATTCCAATGAAAAGACAATGATTAGAGCTAAAGAATGCAAGTACAGAGACAGTACCTACAGCACCTTTTCTCGTGTTAGTTATACGTACATTGACGCAACAGTTTTATGTACACGTAGTAAGGCATGTATTATAGTGAACCAAAGCAGTTAGGCAGTAACTGTAATTCGTATATAAAAAAACCATTTAATTCTCAAAGTCTACCACAATTATCCTGCAAAGATCAAGAATGCCATAAATATAATGATGTAATAGTGATCTTCATGGACATTTTATTTCATCGAGAAACAGGATGGACCTAAATTCCGCGCTTTACCGAACGATGCCGGAACACTTGCTTATTAACAATATGCATTTTCTCTGTTCAGTCGATTATGACTTTTATAATTGCATTATCAAGTAGAAATACCGTCAGCACTGCAGAAAGTAGATGCAGTTCACTGTAAGGACTTTAAGAGTGAAGTTGCAAACTTAAGTGAGGGTTTTCACTCGGCTACAAAGAGAGGATTTATTTATCGGAATAATCAGGGGCACCCAACGAGCCAAAGCAACCAAAAGCTGTAGAAAGGCATTTTTCAGTACCTTATGGTGTTTGAAGTCTGTTTAAAGTGGTGTTTTCGTTAGCTAGAAGAATTTCATCTGTTCGGATTCCCTAGCTGAAGTTTTAATTGCCCGAAAACGTTAGGAGAAAGCGTACTAAAAGAAACCCAGAGTCATGGAGGGTATTCTAGAGATTCAGAGATAATGATCATAGGAGATAGATTCAGGAGCAGTTTAGATGTTAGCAGTGATCATGATGCTACAAGGAACAAGGCATTGTAGAAGGTAGATATTCCATTAAATATATTGTATCACTGAGGCTCTCAGAACGTAGCCCGTCTGAGCACATGATAAATAAATCACTTGAATCTATTTCTCTGTTCATCGTGTTTTTTTTCTAAACCGGCGCGCCGGTTAAGAAATTTGTTCGTTCTCTCTTAAGGTGGGTAAAAGGGGATTAGTTTCTAAAGAAACTGTGGTGCTGCGTCGGTGGGGGAGTGAAACACGTAAATTTGGTTTATCAACGGAGTTCATAATGTAAATTGACCACCGTACAGGGATTCGATTAGCTGACGTTTCGAGAGTTAGCCCTTCGTCGGAGCGAATCGAGGAATTGTGGGTTGTGTATGGTTTATATACAGAAAATGGAGCTACGCTATTGGTGGTAACATGGTAACGTGAAGAACAGGAATAAATTAATTGAATGAAAAGCGCTCGTTGATACCGTGGGGATTAAGAGTGCCAATTTAAAAGATCAATTTTTGCTCGAGATTTTTACGGCTTTCCGTGGTACCTTGATGTAGGGAAAGGCCGGAGATCGACATGTGTTGTTTGGAATGGTTAGGGAGATTAAAATGCCGAGCGACAGGTTTGGATGCGTCTTTGTCATCTTTCTCAACATCACGAAGATGTTCTCGGAATCGGTCACCTAGTCGTCTTCCTGTTTCGCCGATGTATAACTTTTTGCATAATGTGCAGCTAACCCTAACCCTAACCATACACAACCCACAATTTTTTCGATTCGCTCGGTGGATCATTGACCAATCAAAGAAGGAACGTCGGAGAGTGGGTTTTCAGACAAACCTCTTTGTCCCTTAGTGTGGATTATCATCCGACCCTCTTTGTGTCTGTGCAATCACCGAAACGGTACACACGTGGAGTTAAGATGTCTATTCATGCCGTTAATGTACTCCTGCGCACGTTAATGAGATTCCTGTGCATTTTATTCAAGAGATCAAGATGATACCCTATAATGTCATCGACGTTCATGTCTTAGTGCGCACATTAATAAGATTCCTGCGCATTTTATTCATGAGATCACGATGACAGCGTTAAAGACGTCACCCGCGTTAATGTATTCCACCACACGTTAATGAGATTCCATCAAAACAAAGGGCCCTAAAACATCCCTACTATACTAATGGTAGTACTCTCCGATTATCCAAAAAGGGACTGCCAGCAGCCTAGGTCAGGACATGTTTGATCATCAAGTACCTGCATAGCATAGATGCACACTTACTGGGATTACTTTGAATGCAACTCTTGTGTTTCCAGTGGGGTACTAGACTATCGTACTGATAAAAAACAAGAAGTCGGACCTTACGCCAAGATATCAACTCTTTGGCCTTATTCGACAGTTAGATGCTCTCTCTATGAGGTCCTCTCGTAAACGACCATCTAAAATATCACAGCTAACGCTTAGTCCAAGTTCAAATTCGATCCTGACTGCTCGAACGTTTACACATGGGGGATTGGGCAGCCCCTCCTTATACTATCGACCTTAAATAAAGTGATATGATTTGTTAAGCCTTAGACCTTAGTGACCACCTAACGACCTGAACTTACGTGCAGTTATGCCACAAGGGGTCGTGACACATGTAACCCAATAAAAAGCCTGTTTTATGCTAAGTTTTCTTTCTGATAAATTATGGCTTAAGATAGCTCAAATTGAATCTTGCCTTATCACCACAATAGTGTCTCTTGTTTAGTTGTTTAAAAGGGGAAACTATTTTTACAAGCGTTAAAAAGACTACAGCCTTATTCCGTACTTTTTTCATGGAAATGTTTACGATCGAGCAAGAGTATAAAGCGAAAGAGGAATTGTAGCGTTACTGTCCATCGCACTCGACATTTTCGATGGTTGAGGGTGTCGGGGAGAGGTATGGTATCATGTGACAAGCTAGTAGTCGTCTACGGAAGGTTGTAGACCGTACAAAGTTAGCCAGCCATAATAGCGGTCGCGGTCGTTTATGTGAATTATCGCTACGAGAGGGTTTACTTAAAGAGATCTGAAGGAGATTTTATTTCAAATAAGTGGTCATATCACCTACGACTGGTGGTCAGTGACAAACTTAAGGTGGTCGCGAAGGGAGGTTCGACCATAACATATTATGTTTGTTTAATTTTTATTACATAGAAAAGTACTCCAGGTTAAATGGCATCTTCCCCCTATCCCAGGAAGTGTCCTCCATTGAGAGAGAGGTCGCAATTGCAGTCAAATCCCCTGAACATGCAAAGGTTGCGGAGCCGAAGCCGAAATCACGATTTTACGAAACGGAAAAAAATAAATAATGAAACTAAATGAAAGTGTTACCTAGCTAACTGATTCACGGTTAAGATGGATGCAGGGGGAGCTGGGTTGGCGCAGTGGTGAGAGCACTCGCCTTCCACCAATGTGTCCCGGGTTCGATTCTCGGACTCGGCGTCATACGTGGGCTGAGTTTGTTGGTTCTCTACTCTGCTCCGAGAGGTTTTTCTCCGGGTACTCCGGTTTTCCCCTCTCCTCAGAAACCAACATTTGATTTAATTTGCTTTGATTTGAGATTTGTAATTAGTAGGCGAAGAGCCACCTTATGGAAGTACTACTAATAAATCGTTATTATTATTATTATTATTATTATTATTATTAACGTACAAAACGTGAGTAGAAGAGGGTGGATTATGGATTGGGAATTGCTTTAGTTAACGTAACCTGTCACCTTCCTTACCGAGTGTAGGCGTCCGCTGTACGGAAGGTAGGTAGGTAGGTAGGTAGGTAGGTATACTTTAAATAAACCAAGAAACACGCTAGCCCCAACAACACTTAGCTTACGTCTTAAAAACTTTTAAGTTTTCTTATTCTCTTTTGTTATATTACCATATTTCAATGTTTTTACTTTATTAATTGTTGTAAATCAGATTATAATAACAAGGGTCACCCTAATTAACTTCGTGTTAGCTTTTCGGTGCCACCCTCTTTAAATATTTTTCTAGCTATCTATCTCATGGGGCTTCTAAATTCGCGGTTAGTTGCATAATTTTGATTAGAGGTTTGTATGAAATCTTAAAGATTCGTTAACGGTCGTTGTAGCCTGAATCTGTTCTTAATACTTCATGAAAATAATGTCAGTACAAATGTCTTTTGAAAGACATTTTCGCTGCGGAAATCCGCCTCTTTGTAGCGGTGTTACAGCGGTTTAAAGTCTGTGAAAAAGCCCATACATTTACTGTAATTTTAGCCGCGTTTGCCCCCAGTTAATATGGCGCCAATAACCATGGAACCATCTACCGTAAAAGCTCTATTAAGTCCCCCCCTCTCTTTTAAGCCCCCCTCTCTAATAAGCCCCCGGTTTGGTAGTCGGTTTTGTAATAAGCCCCCCCCCCCTTTTTTTGGGACACGAGATTTTGCAGTTATTCCCTCCTATTTCCTCTTACGAAATACACTTTATGCGGCCCAGTTGGTTTGTTTTTAAACAAATATACAATAAAAAACAAAATACCGTTTCCTGCTCGGTATTAAATAATTAAGTTTTACTGCAGTTATTTGAGATTTGTACAGAAACTATTTAACACAAAAACGGCGTGTTCAAAGATTTGAAATAAGCCCCCCCTCTCTATTAAGCCCCCTTCTCCAATAAGCCCCCGTTAATAAGGCCTGATATTAAATAAGCTCCCCCGGGGGCTTAATAGAGCTTTTACGGTATTAAACATTAAAGATCATGCAATCACTTGAACTTGATTTCTAGGGTTTCTGTTTTCTTAAGGTAGGTCATTTTGGCTTCTGCAGCCTTAAACCTTAGTCTGTTTCTGCTTGCGAGAGGTGCCCTCTTACAGGATGTTACAATAATAAATGTTGCATTTCAATATAGATAAATTAAGGAAACTGCAGTTTGGTGTTCGCTTATAAGAGACGGTGTCTGCCAGCGGAGATTCGACTATAAGTCTTGGGGTTTCAGAAAGCATTAACGAGGGAGGAGAGTAGTATATGTTCATTGGAATTAAACCTCGTTTCTGTCTTCCCCTGTCTTCCTGCATACTAATTTGGAATTATCCGGATTTCTGTCTTCCCCTGTCTTCCTGCATAAGTGTCTTCCTGCATACTAATTTGGATTTCCGTACTCTAAGCCTCGTTTCTGCCTCTTCCCCTGCCTTCCTGCATACTAATAAGTGGATAGGCGTACTAATGAACGTCGCTCTCAGACAATAAAAACAATAGATTTGCCTAGGCTTGTTGTAACTTAGCATTAAAATATAGGAAATTATTTGCTGTGTGGCACCTCAGTCAGAAGAACTTAACCTGATCCGTCTATTCAAAAAACCGCTTGGTTCTGACTGTTCTTTTATTAAGCGGTAGTTCAGTAGTATATGTTCAGCAGAATTAACCCCCGTTAGTGGATAGGTAAGGATAGTTTAGGGATAGTCAATGACGTCACCCATTGTTATAACCCCTAACCCACAGGTAAGACAATTTAACTTTTATTTAGCGTTGTTCAATACATATACGTTAAATCCCATACATTTACTATAAAATAACAAAGGGTCACACAAACAGATTGTCCGGGTTGCCTGTGGTATGCCAATGTATGACCATGTATATTAGTGTATGGTTATGTATATTAATGTAGGCTTATATATGTCTGTGTATTTCCATATATGCCAGTATACGGCCATGTATGCCAGTATATCCATATGATTGGCAATAGCCACACATAATTACAGCACGGTAAACCACTATATGATAGTTACACTACAACAACTTTTTCTTTCCTTGGATTCGCTCTGAAAAGTCAACGAAATGAGACGATACGAGTCAAAACTCGTATGGCTTTTGTTCACGGAGAGACGGCAAGAGAATTTAACGTAGGTCAACTAAACGTGACCATACAAACCAGTGATGCGTTTCATTTATTACGATCAGACAAACAAATACCACTATTATGGGTTTTTTTTCCGTAGAGCAAGGCCCTTTGCATTGCCCTTGATAAGATTCTTTCTCGACCAAGATATCTATCTTGTGGTGTCCCTCGGACCCCTGTTATTCTTGCTGTATATAGCCCCTCTTGAAGATATCCTCTCCGCACACGGTTTCAACATGATGTATGCTGACAACACCCAGCTCTACATTTTTATGCATAAAGGGAACCGCATCGTCGCTTTAGAAAATCTCAGTTTGTGTCTAGATGATATCATGAGTTGGAATTTATGCAATATGCTTAAATGTAATCCTTCAAAGACTGAGATAATCCATTTCTCTTCACGTTTTTCAGCTGCTTAGCCGATTGCTTTGATTAAAGTGACTGATCTTTACGTTCAGCCTACTAGCGTTATCAAAGACCTTGGAGTCACGCTTGATTCACACCTCACCTTTGTTCCCCATGTCAACAACACCTGTTGTGCTCTTTCGCATTCGTTTCATTCTTTTGGCAGAATCAGAAAATATCTTGCACAAGCAGATACTGAGCGCATCGCCATGCCTTTGTTTTATCGAAATTGGATGATTGTAATAGTTTGCTCTATGGAATTCCCTCTCTTGAAATTGAGAAACTTAAGAGATTGCAGAATACCGTGGCAAGATCAACTGTGTGCATGAAGAACACTGATCACATTACTCCTGTTTTAAAAAAAAGTTGCACTGGCTTCCTGTAAATGACAGAATAATTTTTAAGTTACTGTTGCTTATGTACTAACCTCTTAATCGCCTTGCCCCAGTGTATATTAATGAACTGTTACATCATTACACTTCCTGTCGCTCTCTTCGTTCTAGTAATTCCAACCTCTTAGTTATCCCGAAGACTACTACAGTTACTTACGGAGACAGATCTTTTGCGGCAATTGCTCCAAAGTTATGGAATCAGCTACCGCTTGCCATTAGACAAAGTAACTCTGTTGATAGTTTTAAAAGGGCTTTGAAAACGTACCTGTATAGTGAGAACTCTTGCTTTTAGTTGTAAAAAGCATCGAGGCATTTATATGTAGAATGTGTTTTTAAGAACTTTAATTAACTGCCGACTAGTTAGGTCAGTGGTAGAGCACCGGACTACCATGCGGGAGGTCGTAGGTTCAAACCCCGGCTGGACCAACACTCAGGGTCTTTAAATAATCGAGGAGAAAGTGCTGCCTTTGTAATGACATCTACGAATGGTTAGACTTTCTAGTCTTCTCGGATAAGGACGATAAACCATAGGCCCCGTCTCACAACTCTTCATAATTCTCTGATTCTGTGGGACATAAAAGAACCACTAGGGACGTAACAAAACTCTGGCAGTGACCACCCCTAGTGTCTGTCTTAATTTGATATTGATATTACGGGGGCACTCATAACTCAACTTCATTAATTGTAAACTGGGTTATAAGCAGTCTGGCAAAGTCCCCCAGCCAGTCTTGTAATGCGCATTTGAATATTGCATGGAAAATGCGCAATATAAATGTGATTATGATTATTATTATGATTATTATTATTGTTATTATTATTATTTTGTATTCAACACATGTGCGCATTGAAAGAGCAGACAGGACCAAGACAGGACAGCTCAAAGCTCACGTCAGTTTCTGGTCAGTATCAAGTATGTGTTGTGCTGTGTTGATCGATGGTAAAGTAGCTCTGGGCATGAGATAGGAAAGGAATATAGTTTTTGTCATCCACTCGTGGCCTTCTTGCATGCCCAAAAGTTTGAGACTGTCAACATTTTTCGTCTTTTCAGATCAAAACATGCTCTTTGAAACATGAGAATGGCGTGGAAATATTCTAATGGCCACTCGACTGCCACTGACGTGAAATTTGAAGAGGTGCAAATGATGAAGTGAGCTTTGGGAATCAAAGGTATATGTTGGTGGTGGTGATGGTGATGATGACAGTGGTGGCAATGGTGATGATGATGCATTTGTTCCATTGAAACATGCTCTTTTGCTTATAACAACAACAATATTGACTTTATTTTTACACAAGCGTTTGCTTTGTTGTTTTTTTACAGTGACTAATTACAGCATTGTGTTGACTTACACAATAATTATTGTTCTTTTGTAGATCTATTAACTGTAGAGCCTCACATACCCACCCCTGAGCCAGTAAAATATGATAAGAGAGATGGTTAGTGGTACAGCAATGATGGTGTTGATGTCAAGGAAACACCATCAAGAAGAGGTTGGTACAAACTGCACCAGGTTTTTCTATTGTGTTTTCTTTGTGTTATCATCATTTAAAAAGCTGACAGCAGCTGCAGAATATAATACCACAGAATCCCTGTTAAATTCACCAGACTTAGTGCAGCAGAAAAAATAGTTTCCATAATTATAGCAAGACCAATCACTTTCCCTGCTGTTGATTGCTCACTTGCCATGGTGTAGTAATGGTTTTATGACAAGTTGAACTTTTTTCTTCAGAAATGGTGACAGTGTGCACCAGCCCAACGTTACCAAGGGCAGCGAGTTCTGTTGATACTCCTACTGAGACAGATTACCTCAAGATGGCAAAGAAAGGTGGAGGGCATAAGGGTTAGTGCTTGATACTTTGCACCCACATTTGGTATTTGTTTGTTTGTTGTTTAGTGTGCTAATAATTACCTTGTATTCAATGTAATCAAAGACCTTGCCACACTAAAGGGTCTGTGTCCAATTGCAATTTGAAATGAATTTTTAAATTAAAAAAATAAACATGACCAAGCATCAAGAGAACTCTCGAATAAATTGTTGTGGGTCATTGTTGATACTGATGGTAGTCTGAAGAAAGCAAAGGAAAAGTACACCTTAAAGACCAGGGCACAACAAAAGAGCTGGCCGATAGCCCGGGACTAGTGGAGCGACCTGTTGGACTAGCATGTTTTTATCACAAGTTTGCCCGACGGGCAAGCAGCATTTGCTGAGATAAACTAAATGTTGGGAGTGTTTGGATGTAATGGTTAATGGTCATCAGTTTAATGGGTAAATAGTAAAGATTGATTGATATTCGTAATAACTTTTTTTAATTTTGTCATTTCCAAGCCGCTTCAGCCATCTAGTTTGTAGATCAGGTTTTGTTTAATTTTTTTTGTTTAATTTTTTTTTTCGGCATTTGCTCTTAGAAGAAGTGCTCATCAAGAGAGCTTATGCCGTTTACATAATTTGGTAAATAACAAAACTTTATTGCTAACTGTTGTTTGCAACTGTAGCATCATATCAAAAGGCACAGTCATGTTGTTGATTCCATATAAATTATTTTAATTCAGTTACTGAAAGCTATGTTTTGTATTTTCAGAACAAAACGATAGAGCAAACAATACGCATCCACGCATGTATCCTATACCTGCCAACTTTTTCTGAGTCAACTGCGTGAGATTTTCGTCTCCTCATGACTCACACTTGTTCCCAGCACTTTTATTTTGATGGATCATTACTACTAATCTTAATTCGTTGTTACCTTTATAGCAGTTTCAAGCAAATGCCCAATTGTTGATGAACAAGTTAAGAAACTTTTTTTAGACATAAAAGGTTACCATAGCAACACTTAAACCTATTCAAAACACCCCTAATTTTATTTTTTGCTTTAAACGACAATGAGTCAAAAATGAGTTAAGTGACCCCACTTTATGTTGTCGGGGAATAATTAGCTTAATGTACGACACGGTTCAGAGCCACCTTCAATGCTCCACCGCTCTTACAATTGTTTTAAACTATGCAAAATGTTGGATCTTGACATGCTTATTACTTTTGAACAATAAACATTGGGGGTCACCGAGCTCGTTTTTGAGTTACTTTTGCTTAAATCTAAAATTAGTTGTATTTTGAAAAATGTTCATAACTCGTTCACCAATGATTAATCATTTGTTTGATACCACTGTAAAGATAAAAAATTTTCTAAAGATTGGTAGTGATGATTCATCAAAGTAGAAGAGCTGGAAAGTGCTAGAAACCAGTGGGAGCCACCTTGATGTGGAACCTCAGCCTGAGTGACAGTTCACATAATAACAATGTTTGCTTGCTTAACTGATAAAGCCATTGAAATGGCTGCTCTGGAATGTGCAATAGATTTCTTGATTTTATCCTTTGTGTACGCGGTGGGTAGCATTATTGTAATGACGTATTGTTATCCCTTCACAGACTTGCTAATGATGACACCACTAACAGCTAGTCCCAGGCCCAGAGAGGCGCAACGAAATGGAGGTGAGTTTGGATGTTTATTTATTTTACCACAAAATACGAATAACGATAAAACAAAACAGTTACACAAAAAAAAAATGAAAGTGGCGAGGAAGCCCAAAAGGAAACCACGAGGCTTATAGACATTGGGCTCCCTCAGAGTAAAAATAAAGTTAACAGTTGCTTATTTCGTTTATACGTAGTGTGCTGACTTGGTGGGTAACAGCTTAAGTAGAGCAGTAAACAATAAATGAGTGAATTATGTTTTATTTACAGATGCTACTCCAGTTAGCAGCTCACGGAATGGCACGAGTAGAGACTCAACTGATTACCTCAGGCTTGCAAGGAAAGGTGGTGGACATCCAGGTAAGGAAAGAACAGCTTAAAGAGATAATTAGGAAAGTCTAAGTGTTTTTATTTTCCAACTGCTGTTTGTAAAGTCAATGTTTATTGTCTGTAAGAGTAACAAAATAGAAATTATACATAAACACACATACCAACTTCCTCTGCTTGCATATAGCTTGGCTAGTCGAGGCGGGCAGAGTAAAACATAAGGTAATTCAGTAGGAAGAGATTAAGAAAAGGAAAGACAAGGAAAGGAGAAGGAAGATAGATCTATACAAACTATTCAAAGAGATGAACTAGAGTTATTACAATACAACAATTACAAGCTTATTTCGTTTATACGTAGAGGATGTTTCTCTAATACACTGTATTTGTGTGAGTTTAAATAAATTGAATTGAATTGAATTGATGTTTGGTACTGAAGGTCCATGTCTCTTGAGACAATACTGACTTTTTTCACTCTTGAAATGAAAGACTTTCTGAGCAGTGCTCCATGTCAGAGTAGTTCATCAGGTGTGGACACCTCCAGTGCAGCAGATGCGCTCCGGCGAAAAGGTGAGTGATTTTGCTGCTGTGCCATCTCCAGGTAAAAAAAAAAACTTTCTTAAATGTTATCTTTTTTTCTGTAGATCCCATCATTCAGGATTCTCCACTCAGAAGGAGCGCAAGCATCTACATCTACATCTACATTTAATAAAGTCGGTAAATGCCTAAGGGCTATCACACCAACTATAAAATAACATTTAACATAAAAATAGTAATATGGCTATAATATTTACATGCAAATGACTAAATACATAGGTAAAAATAAATAAATAAATTACTTAATAAATAAATGAATAACAAGCAATAACCTAATTAAACATGACTAAGATGATCTGAGAGCTTAGATTGAAACTGTGATAGCGAGTTTGACTCGACTATATCGGCAGGTAGGTTGTTCCATTGCCTTAAAGTTCTCGGAAAAAAAGAATAAAAATATAAGTTCTTAGTGGCTTTATCCTGCCTATATCTATAGCTATGGCTTGCGCGTGTTCTACTTTCAGCGTGCGGTATCCCTCGAGGAGTACTGCATCAGATTATCTCAGTATAGCCAGAAAGGGAGGACTTCACAAAGGTGTGTATATTTTTTTCTCACCATCACAAGTTTAGGTTTGCTGCTAATTCGGTTTTCAAATAATAAAGACGCACAGTAGGCTAAATGGAACGTGCTATGCTACCGTTTGACAGATTTCTTTATCTGAAATGTGTTCATGTTCTTTCCCATGTAACCAGACTTGTTAACGATGCCTGAAGACGAGACAAGTAACTTTAAGAGAGGTTAGTTTACATACGTTTGCAGGTAAAAATGTTGAAAGAAATTTGCATTTCCAGGGGTAACGTGGGCCTTGTTATCCTCCAGCTTCTAGTTCAGTGAGGCTTCTCAGTGACCTGTTGGTATCTTCAGTTGTTACGAAAGGGATAGCAGGAACTGTCGTCTTTTTCTTTACGGCGCTTTGTGACCGTTTAAGAAGGTCTGCACCACTTTCTGCCTTTGTCCCCAATGCTTGACTCCATGTTATGTATTTGCTCCAAGTTTTGATCTGTTAATTGTGTTGTTTGCATTGTTGTCACTGGGTAAAGTGTTTGCTTTGGTTGCGATTGAAATCTGACCCATGAAATGTTCAAACCTGTTTCAAGTTTGGTCTTACTGTGAACGGCTCATTGTTGTGTGTGATATATGCTCTTAATGGACCTGTGGTGGATAAATCGAAGTTAATGAAATGAACCGCAGCACTTCCATTGATTAAGAGAATTCACCATTTCCTATTGTTTATAACTGATTCAGTTACTTTCTCCTTGTAGATCAAGCTTCCCGTAGAAGTCTGAGGAGGTAAGACTTGTCTGATTGTTTAAACATACTGTGGTAAAAATGAAGAACAGTTCTTTTCAGCCAACTGTGGGCCAGCATTATCCTAACAGCTGACCAAAGGTTGACTGGCGTTACTTTGCTAGTGGCCAAATGTTGACTGCCATGGTCTATTCTTCGTTTTTTCCCTCATGAATAGTTAAAGATTTTAAATCATACAGTGTGTAGTCTGGTGAGATCGATATTTAAGGGAAAGTTGGATTGAAAGGGAACCGGTTGCCTCCTGCCATACATTTCTCTGTAAAAAAAGTGGCAAGTTTGGCGTCTCATATTTCCACAAGTTTGCGACGGATTCTTATGAAACCTCGCTTATTTACTAAATTTGGCATGATAAACATCATCGAAGTGGTCCATCATGAATTTGAAATAACTAGGGATTTGTCATCAGAACATCAACAAGACATCGCTAGAAATCCGTCGATTAAACTTCTGAGAGCACTCTTTTTCCGCATAGATGATGGTGGAAATCTAACGACTTTATTTTCTGCAAATAAACAACACTCGTAACACGCTGCGTTTCCAGTGCAACTGTACAGAACTCAACTGAGTACCAATATAGCGATCCCTTCATCCTCGGAGACTCAGGGGCAGATAGTCGGGATGGGGCGACCAATTCACGTGCAAATTCGGGATAATAATAATAATAATAATAATAATAATAATAATCAGTTTATTAAACCCTTTGGTAGTGTATAACACTAAATTATGCACCTATCAATGTTAAGCCCGAGGGGGGGGGGGACCCCGGGCATATGTGGGGCATTTGACTTTTCAGAAGATTTTTTGGTCAAAGTCCCCACCGTGGGGCCCCAAAACTGAGTCAAATAAGATCAAATATCCCCACCTTAGGGAAGTAATATCCCTAAAGTTCATAGTAGTTGTTGTGTATATTTTACAAATAATTGATATAAATTGCCAAGCTTTTTTTTTTATATTTTAAACTCCTTTGATGCTTTGTGTAATCCGAGGAAAATAATCAACAAATCTAGCATTTCACGTGAAAAAATCAAATATAATTGTCTCAATCTTACAGGAACAACGCGAGCTGTATACCATGTTGAGCTTTACAAATCTAGCATTTCAAGTCATACAATCAGATATTTTCTCAATCTAATACGGAAAAGAATGTACCATGTAGAAAATACGAATCTAGCATTTCAAGTGATACAATCAGATATCATTTTATCAATCTAATACAAAAACTGAATGGACCTTGTTGAGCTACACGAATCTAGAATGATACAATAAGATATCATTTTCTCAATCTAATACAAAAACTGAATGGACCTTGTTGAGCTACGCGAATCTAGAATGATACAATCAGATATCATTTTCTCAATCTAATACAAAACCTAAATGCACCTTGAGCTACGCTAATCTAGAATGATACAATCAGATATCATTTTCTCAATCTAATACAAAAACTGAATGGACCTTGTTGAGCTACACGAATCTAGAATGATACAATCAGATATCATTATTTTTCTCAATCTAATACAAAACCTAAATGCACCTTGAGCTACGCTAATCTAGAATGATACAATCAGATATCATTTTCTCAATCTAATCAGTGAATTCCAAGATGGCCGGCACAGACGTGACTAGCTACCAGTCCTCCTCGCAAAAAAAAAGCAAACGTCCCCACCCTGGGGCCCTGATTCTAAGTCAAACTCCCGAGGGTGGGGAAGGCAAAAGAGGTCAAATGCCCCACATATGCCCGGGGTCCCCCCCCCCTCGGGCTTAACATTGATAGGTGCATTACAAGGGAGATCAATTCTACACAAAAAAGCATAATTACACTTGACACAGAAGGCAAAAACAATTAAACCCTATTATAACTGTGAGAAACGAAACTACTAAGGCGGTCCGTTCTGACAATGAGGAAATCAGAACGGGAAAAACCAGACCTCAACCCGTACCCATGAGCGACATTCGTGGACTGTGGCAGCAGGTGTGAAAGGAAACCGGACTCCTTGATGTTAGATATAAAACGCCTGCAAGCTTCATCACGGCGCGCCAACAGCGTAGGCAAGCCGCAGATCACTAGTGCCGACTCATAAGAGCAATCTGGAAAAATGATTCTTAGAGCAGACTTTTGCACGCTTTCAACCAACTGAACCAGACAACAATTTCCGACTCAAGATCTCACCTCTGTTTTATTTTTTAGGGCCGCAAAGAATCCCGACAAGATTTAACGAACACGAGAAGTCCCAGAGGAAATGAATGCCACGTGATACCTAGAAACGAGACAAATCTGATGAAGAGTTTATTTAAAGAATTCTGTTTTAACGTAATATTAGTTAGGTTGTAAAGTAGATTTGGTTAGAGTTCTAGGAACCTGGAATGGAACTGTACGAAGTTAATGTAAATTCAGTTAAGAATTTACCCAGCCGTTAAGGCATAGTCAATAAGAATTTGTTAGATTTTAATGCAATATTTGTTTGACAAAAGTTTTAGCACCGGTAAAGACAGTAAGTTTTCCAACCAATAAGAATTTTATTTGAATGTGCTCTGCACACCATTGGAAGAATGTTCAAAAGTAACTATTTAATGTAATTTTGGGATCAAACAACTTCGTAACCAAGTTGGAATTGGCGGGGAGGGGGGTGGAGGTACATTTGTAAGTCTTCTAGGTGTGGCCCTGGGTGTGTTCTTGCGGCACAGAATGTCTCCATCCCTACTAGTTTTAGACGTTTATACGTTGGTAGTGAAGGAGTAGATTTTCCTGTTGGTGCTACGCTGACCTGGTTCAAGTGCTCTCTACAAATCACGCATCAACTTATCCGCCATCACCGATATTAGTTTAACCATTGCTTTTTATCGTATACACAAAACATTCTTGATCGGAAGAATTTTCCTTAGCATATAGTTGTGCTTCCCTTAGATGTAATTTACTCTCTATCAAGCGGACAAGTTGTTACAGTTTCAAAAAGAGGATAACAAAGGTTGTGCAGAATTGAAAGTTTTCTTAATAATCTATATTAATATTAATGAAACACAGAAGTGATACTATCTTTTAGTTAAGATTTTCTCTCCACTCACAGGCGCAGTTTTTAATTTTATCCTTGAATACATAGATACCTTAGATAATGTGTGACATTTCTGCAGTGACGAAAGGGTAAATACAAATGCAATTGAAGAATAAATTAGTCATTTTATTGAACCACACTATTGTGAAAGTGTTAGGGTTTGTTGGGAAAGAGGAGGCAGCGTATCAGCAAACCGCAAGAATGGAAGGAAGTAAGGCTGCCCTGGGGGTGAAGATACGGATACACAAGACTTAAAAAATGCAGGAGATTGATGGCAATCGCTTTTGAAGGGAGAGACGGAAAGGAAAAGCGAAAGCATTGTTCAGTGGTATTGTCGTCTTTATTATCTTGGTTTTCACGTCTTGCAAGCATCACCCAAATAAATAATAAAATCGCTTACCATTCAATAAATGAAGTCAAGAAATTGAGATATTGTAGAAGAGTAACAAATCAACAACGCGTATAAGGGCTGTGCGATGTTCCGAACTCGAGTTATTCGGTAAAGGGTACCACTCCAAATTATAGTGTTTAGTATGGGGACACTATATTGGTGTCCCTGCAGTAGACACTTCTTAACACTGGTTATTCAGAACTCGAAAACACGAGGAGAATCGATATTTACATTGTGAGAAAATTCGAAATTCACACTACTTTATTTTAAAAACAAAGCATACTCCCGAGCTGAAAACAGGCTAGCAGATATTCCTGATGAAGGTAAAATTCAAAATTTTTAATTTTAGTTTTTTTTTTCTGACGTTACGTGAAAAATTGGCAAACATCTCGGCAACTGGCAAACATCTCGCTGAAGCGCACGGTGTCAGCAATCTTTTGAATGAAAAGCTTTTCAAGATTGTTAAGAAATGCCAAAGCAAGTTTGATTGTTTAGTGTATCAGATGCTTTTTATCAAGATACTCAAACCTAATCTTAACGTGCAAACGGACTCCATACGTGCTAAACTTTTTGTCTAGTTAAAGTTAATTATTTCTGTTACACTTCTTAATCAACTATTGTTCTTTTAATATCTACACGCCCTAAAATTTTATCATTTTTTGACTTGATAATGCGTTACGTTAACGTCGAAACGTCGTCGAATTAGCTTTTTACCTTCTTATCATGTTTTTTAGAAATAGTTTATCGCAATTTTTTATAGTGTCACGTGAAAACCAAGAATAATTTCAATTTCAGCGTCGTCACCGTCGTCGTCGTCATGACCATCATTTCTAGCTCCAAGAGGGAGAATGGGTTCAATTACAACGTAGGTACCATACACTCTATATCATATTAGGTAACTGCAGAATACCCGGCCATTTGAAGTTACCCAAAAAAGCTGGATACGTGGATACGCAGTCATCCCCCGCTAATGATTTAAGTTCTATTAGAACGAGATGATATTTAAAGGTTTGTAAAAAGTAGCTACTGATGCGGCTACGCCATGAGGCCGTTCACTGCGTAGCCGCGTAGCCACTTAAAACCTAACCTTGGAGTGGCCGGGTATTCTGCACTTAAGCCCATGTTAAACCGAATAGAGCTAGCCATTCGAATAATTCATTGTTAGTTTTGTAAGAAAGTGAGTTACTGAATGTTCCGCCGAGTCTTAACTCGAAGGTCTTGAATGCTATAACTAAATGCAATCTTTGTATTTAGACTTTAAGTGAAAATGAAGTATTATAGTTGTAGTAATTTTAAGTTTGTAGCATTTCGAGTTAACTTATAGTTGTAGTTGTAATCAATATCAAGTTAAGTTAACAAAAAAGTCTTAATTAAGTATTATCAACGTGTAGGTTAAGCTAGTTGTAAAATCACTAACATACATAATCTGTATTATCAACGGTATAAACTTTGGCTAGTTTTAGCATTTTGGAATCGCCAAATCAGTAGTCTGTATAAGAAACACGTTAAGTTTACATATAAGTCTAAATTTAATATTATCAACGCCTAAGTTAAGCTAGTTTGCGAAACGACCAGTTACCCCCTTGAGTTGTAACACTTGAAAGTGTCCTCTTCAAGACAAAAATAGCACTTGGAAAAAATCTTCACCTCACAAACAAACAGCGTCCCCAAACAACTCTATCGACGATCGGCCAATCAAGTTACGCTGAATGACCTACTGCGGACATTTTCCGCGAAATTTTATCTCCACACAAACACTCGTGCTCCAAACATTCACTAATTTATCATTTTGTGGCATATTCTCCGGCTTTGATTAAGTTTGCTTGACCCATCGTCATAGCCCAAAACCTAAAAGCAAAGCAAGTTTTTCGCATCCATCATGTCCCGCGCAAATCGCTCCGGTTAGCTGCAGTCGCATTAATATACTTTCAACGTTTACATCTGAATTTTTTCGACAAATTCATTTGCTGATTAACTGGCGAGAAAGAATTTGGCATATAAAATTCGGGCAAAGTTTTCTCATGTGCACGAGCATAAAAAAATTGTCACAGAAAGTTGTCACAGAAAAATTTGCCAAAAATTTGCTTTTGAGGATGCGGCTTAAACAAAAGATCTGTCATTAGCCTCTTTTGTTTGTTCCACCAGTAACTGTTTGTTTCACCAACCACGCTACTGTTATTTGTGTCTCCAGGGATTGGTTGCAAACCTCCTACTCCTGCTCAGGCTAACGAGTGATTTGCATAAGCGTTGATGAGGACATTGGACTGGTGTAAGTGTTCGCCGATTTTGCGTTCAGCCTAAAAAACAGCCCAAGAACTTCGAGTTCTGTTTGTCAGTGTATACTCGAATTATGCAGTGTGGCGACCTACAGTAATTCGAGCCGGTTGCAGTCTCTGTTTTTCAAGGACGTTTCTCTCTCAACAGGTAATGTTGGCCTTCCACTGAATGTAAACTTTGTCGAGTTCGTTCTTATTTATTTCGTTTCTCAAGGCGGTTCAATTTGCCTTCTTCTTGCTAGCAGTTCTACTCGCTCCTGTGACTGGACGTTTATAACCTGTGAGCTCTGAGTGCCGATAAATAAGGTAAGTTATAGTCTGTACCTTGCGTTATTCTCGGTAGTACATGACAGATGATTGCCCTTTAAATACACGTTCTTGGTAGTATATGATGAATGTTTGCCCTTTAAATTTTGTTCTCGGTAGTACATGGCAACTGTTTTCCCTTTAAATGTACGTTAGGTGACGTGTTTTGTGTTCCTTGTAGACAGACTATCGACTGTATTTCATTGCTATAAGAAGTCCAAGCACAAGACCTGTACACAAGTAAAGAAGAAAACCAAGGTAGGGTGACTTCTTTTCTATGTGTATGGCATTACAATGAGTAACTACTTAGGAATGATAATGCACCAAATTTGGGATTACTTTGTAATTTTTCAATCTTCGGTTAGCGCGCGTTTTTGGCTTTTGCACCGAATTGCTGTCTAGTCCAAAATTGACCACAAAGCGCAGTTTTGTGGGCGAATTGTTTCAAGAAAAATTTGGTTTATGCGAAAAAACGTAAAAGAAATAAACAGTTACAGCGGGGAATTACCTTCTAGCTAAACGTGCAGATTATAGGATACGTTACGGCACTGTGACGTCTGTCCTAAGGTATTTTTTTCTCGTTGGCTGATTTTTTTTGGCCACGCGTTCTAAAGTACAAAATGTTGGTTCAACCTCAGACTTTTGAATTGAAATCGCCGTTTTGCCAAGGTCACGGATAGGTTCTTGGTCGCAATCAGAATACGTCTGTTTTGTAACTTGACAAGCCTGTTTTGCGCAGACATTGATTGCTCTTGACAAAGTCAATGCTGAATTTGTCGTACCTCCTGTGGATTGTGCTATCGAAAACAGCTAAAGAATAGGACTAACGCTATCATTTGGTCAGATTAAGCAAAAAATGTGGCGAATTGACTTGGTAGCGGAATGAATTTTGGCGAATAATTTGGTATCTCTTGGTGCTGATTTGTTTTTCAAGTAGACATGTGAAGATATAAGCACTGCTAAATTTTGAATACTTAAGGAAGCGCACAGTGAGCAGTGAATACTTGTACAAGTCTACAAGTGTTCCAACTGGTTTGCTTGTGCTTGATTTGATTAACGCAGTTCACTTTCCTGGATTTGCGGCTGTAAATTTCATCAAAGATACTTAGAAGAAATCCCCTTAAACTAAGGTGTGTTCAATGTTTCTCGCTTTCCGACACAACGTGATTGGTATGTGTAGTCGAATGCTGACAAGTGAAATTAGGAAATTTCACGCGCGTTTTGTCAAAATTCGATTATATAGAGCGTTTTCAGTCACGCAAGTAAAAAAAAATAAAATCATCAACCATTCAATAGCTAAAGTCAAGACATTGTGATATTATAGAACAGTAATAAACAACTTGCCAAAGTCTCAGAGCCGTGCAATATCCCGTACTCGAGTTATTCAGAAAAATGTACCACTCAAAATTAGTGTTTTGTATGGAAACGCCATGTTGGTGTCCCTCTGAGGGAAACCAAGATGGCGGCCGGAAACGAGTTAAAACATGTTTCTTACTATAGCTATCTCAAAGGCTTTGTTCTCTCTTTTGAGATTTCAAACATTCACTTAGACGCCTCCCTTACCATGCTGACTTTTCAAACCTCAAAAACACACGGTGAATCGATGTTTTCATGTAACTGACATGCTTGTGAGCAGTCATCTTTATGTCGCACACTGTGAAAAACTCTAAAATTCAAACGGCTCTATTTTCAAAACAAAACAAGCTACCGAGCTGAAAACATGCAAGCAAATACATTTCTATAATGCCTTTTACGCGATGAAGATAAAAATGCAAAAGTCTGTTTACTTTTGAATTTTAGTTTTTTATGACATCACGTGAAAACCCTCTATACTGAGGGAAGTTATTTGTATTTTGATAAAGTTAAAATGAACCAGCATACCAGAGCCTACATTTCGCGCCAAACTTAAGGAGTAATTTGCCACCTATATTTTAACATTCTTTACTATCTGAACGGAGAGATTTCTTCGAAGTTGAAAACTGATTTATACGGTACCAATTTGGCGTCTCCTTTTTTACGGAATTTAGCTTAAACACAAAGATGCGCTAAAAAAGGAAAAGCTCCGCCCCATGTTTCATTTGCATTTTAAGTTTTACTGTCACCATTGTGCGATGGTATAAGCAAACCATTTCGAATTTCAAAATTAGCGCCATAAATCGAAACGTCAGAACCACTGAAGAACTCGAAAACAAGAAAGACACAAAATACTACAAACTTGTAGCTCAGAAGTGGTATTTTATTGCACAAATTTTCACGGAGTTCTGTATGGGTTGACGGTTCATTGACAAATGATCCGAACGTACCTTAGGTACCGCTCCTTATATAGCGCGTCTTCGTGTTTAACAACAACAGACGTATTATCCGTCCAGACGAATTATGCGCCTGTAATTTATCCCTCTAGCGTAAAGACGGGACGAACTATACGAGACGCATAATCTGCCTGGGACAAACTTGGACAAACATTTGTTCTGTATCTGTTTAGTTCGACTACTATAAAGACGGGCACAAGACGCATTATGCGTTAAGACCAACTATCCGCCTTAGTACGTCTTAAAAGACTCACTAAATAAGATAGTATTTTCAATGTACTATGCATGGATATCAATTGTGGCAAGTTTGAAAAAAAACTCTAAATAGTGCCTCTTTTTCAATGATAATGACCCATATTTGAAATTACTTTGTTATTTTGAAGCCTCGGTTAGCCCAAGTTTTTGACTTGCCGCTAAATTGGCCTTTGCAATAACTTAAAAGAATTCCAGTGTAGTCCAAATAAATTGACCACAAAGCGCTGTTTCGTTGGTGGTTGTCAGAGAATTTCGTCATTTACTTTCTTGCCGTTGACGTGTTCGATGTTACGTTATTCCTGCTATTATATTCGAGTTTTTTTTTTATATAAAAGCGTTGATGACTTTAATGGGTCTTCCTGCGCATTGTATTTGAATTTTTTTTAGGTTTTGTAATTAAGTTTAGTTTGGAGTCGCATTCAGTATTTTTGTCTTTTATCTCTCTTCTGCACAATGGGTGCGCGTTGTTACTGGTGACAGATTACCCCTATATCGCTTTTCATGTTCTGTTTTTATCAGTTTTGAAAGCCCGGAAATTTCTAGCTCTGCTCGCCAATCTTTACTCAACTGAGTCAAGGTCTTGAGCTTGGCGATCTCTTCTCGTGATCGTAACTAGTGTTTGAAGCTGTTCGGGGCCTCGGAATTGTATAATCGTTGTAATAGTTTAGCTGGAAAGCATAACACCGTTCATATCGGCATTTTTTTGTTGCACCTCTTGGCGCCAGTTTTAGTCCATGTGTTTTTGATGACTACTTTCGTGTGCGTTCCTTTTTTGTCTTGCCCATTCTTGATGTGCAATTTCTTTCGGTTCGCTAGACCTCATTTTGATTTCTTTTACCTGCAGGACCGCTCGCTTGTGAAAATATTTCCCACCAGTGTGCTTTAAGCGCGGACGGAGACGGTAAGTATGTCTACATCTTGGACTGTTCTTGTTGTTACATAAGAAAAGTTTGCTCAGTAAATGGACGTTAGCCGGATCAAATTTCTTTTGTTCTTGGTTAACCTTCATTACACTTTCAATGTAAGTGTGTTAAGGCATGACTTAGCTTTTAATTTGCACATTTTTAATTTTAAGTGGTAGAATTTATCCAATCGTTATGAAACTTGGCGAGCAATTTAGTATCCACATTCTTTCCCATTTGAATTGTTCATTTTGGTCACGTGACTTTTTAACGGCTAAAAACAATGCAATTTTTTAGTGGAAAATTGGGAAGGGAAAGTCATCTTACACAAATCTTTTTCGTTCTTTGTTCTTACTCCTGTTGACGGGTGACAATTCTCTAAAGAAATTCCTTTAAGGGAAACTTGTCTAAAACAACTATGCAGTGTGCTTTAAAAAGAGCATTCACACGCACCGAGAATTTTTCACCTCTCCCCCCCCCCCCTCCCCCTGGTTTTTTGTTTCGTGCCTTAGAATTTCTAAGTGCAAACTTCCCCATTTCTAAAACCACGCATCGTGACGTCATTACTCGGGGTGTCGTCTAATTATAAGTATCCAAGCCTTAATATACTTGAGTGCACGCTGATGTGACGCGTTTTCGTTCTTCGTAGACAGACTTGATAGCATTCCCGTTGCAATATGACGTCCAAGCACAAGAATTGTACACAAGTAAAGATGAAAGACCAAGGCATCCAGTTAAAAAAAGACCAAGGTAGGATGACTTACTCTATGTTTTCGCACGACGGTGCAATTAGGCAATAAGTACGGGAAAAGGTTCTGATTATGCGAATATAGACGAAGGAGAAAGCAAGATTGATAGCTAACCCTAACCCTAACCAAAAAGTAGCTTAGCAATTCTTTTGTTAAAAAACACCCATAAGCATTTTCAGGGGGTCAAAAACCGTCAGTAGCACTCGAGTGTTTGTGGTTTTTCAAATAAGGGACGAGTTTAATTTTCATTGTAGCTAGTATCATGCCGATGTATAGTCACAAGTGTTTTACTCGACCTTTTTTAGGAGTTTTTTGCTGCGTTTCTCATGAATATAAAGTTTTTTTAGTGGATTTATCTTCGCGATTTTCTTTAATGAATCTGTGACAGGTTTTTGTATCTCATTGCGCTTCTGTGTAATTTCTTACGTTTCAAAAGTTTATTTCTCAAAATGTTTTGGGATTATTTTTTGCAATTTTTCAAAGTGATTTTAGACTACGTTATTTGCATGGGTGTTTCATGAATTTTTTTTGTAGATTTTTGAACATCAATGTTTTTGCAACCATTTAAAAGACACGTGTTCGCCCAAGAGGCCTTGCGCACATTTGTTATTGTTTTTAACTGTCTCTATTATTCATTGTTAATAATAACAATAATAATAATAATAATAATAATAATAATAATATTTATTTATATGGCGCAAATTCAACTATACAATTTTCAAATTTCGCCTTGGATATTCCTGTTGCGATCTGATTGGTTAACCAGAATGTTCCCACTGTACGTGAATATCACATTAAAGCATAACAACGAAATGGGCATCGATTGCTTTGTCTATATTGCTGTGATTTATCTGAATCTTTTTGTACCAACGAAAGACATTTTCCTCCACAAACGCTGCAGCTGTGGCTCATCATGTAAGACTGTCCGTGAGTGAGGGAGCGAGCTAGAGAAGTCGATCGTTTCGCTTTCATTTATAGCTAACTAAAAGCGACGCGGTAAAGGATTCCAAAATTAAATATGTCGCCTTGAATATTCCTTTCGCAGTACGTACGTTATAATTTTATTACTCGATAAGTTTTGCGAACAGTGATCTTTGAGGTTTTTCCATGTCATGATAGAAATTGCTACGAAGAGAAATTTTAACGGCATTCGACTCATTGGCAGCTCATTTATCGCATACAAAACCTTGCTGATCCGGTTTATTCACAAATAAAATCGAAGTGTAGGATAAAACTGTTCGCCAAGGTCGGACATCGGTTGAAATCTGGCATATGGCGCTACGACAGATATTTTCGGAGGCATTAAATCCACCCGTTTCTTTGTTTAAAATTAATTGCTAAGCGCATTCGCTGAGAAGGCAAGTATCTTCCTTCGGGATAACTGTATAGCGCTGTCAACTTCGAGAGTTTATTTGGTAGCGACTATGTATCAACAAAGTAAGAGGACGTAAGTCACGTTTTGCCAGCATACAGTCAAACCTCTACTAAGTGGCCCTCTATTATACGCTCTATTAAACGCACACTTATCAAATTCCCAAAAAGCGGTCCCCTTATTTACTGTAAATTTAACCTCTATTAAGCGGACGCGGTCACTATTTAGAATTCCCAATTGGCTAATTTTATTGTATTTCGACAATGTGTCGGGATTGGGGATTAGGTTCGGAATTTTTTTAAAACTCCTTTTAGTCAACCTTTTCGCGAGGTTTATTTTGGCAAGGTTTTAAAACTTTATTTTATAAAATAGCTTGGGTAAATTTTAACTCTTTTAGTGCACTTGTGTTCCAGGTTATTGAATGAGTAATTGATAGATTTTTACTTGATTTTGCTTATGTGAAGTTTCTTTTCCTAGTTTTTTTTTAGGGATTTAGGGGTATTTTTGTCTTGTGAGTCAAGTTTTGTCGAGGTTGATTGACCAAGCTGTTATATGTCCATTTTTTGTTCAAAATTTGTGATGAGGATTAGTAATCATGGAGTAATAGATTAAGTAATAGTGCAGAAATGCCACTGGAATTGGGCAGCCAATCAATTGTTTTAAAAATTCCTACAAATAGTTTTCTGGAGACTACGGCCTGCAACACATCTAGTTATTCTAGCTATTCAAAAAAGGCTAAAGTATCTTCCATTTTTCTGTCGATTGTGGGTCTATCTTCTCGATTTGGTGGGTAATCTACACGAATCGCAAGAATTCTTCAAAATATGGAATGCGTTCATCAAGCTTACTCCGGCCAGATAAAGTATTTTCTTAATGAAAAGAAGAAGTTGATTTGCAATTTATGTTCGAGTTATCCGGCCTTAGGCCCAAAGCAACGTCAACCTGCAGGTTATCCTCTTTAGAGATAATTTTGCAAGTCTGCAACCAGGAAAAATTACTGTTCCAAAAGAGCTTAGTTTATCAGTGCACATTCCCAAAATAAGTAAAAGAGGCTTTCTCTCTCAGTCTGACAGAAAACAAAATTCTCTTCGTCTTCAAGTCCAATTTTTTAGAAAGGTGTTGGTCGCTAATCCTCGATTTAAGAATTAAAAATTGAAAACCATAAGCTTCGAGCTCTTAGTACATTAAAAGGCCATTTCGTAAGCTGCTCCCCAGGCAATATTTTGATCTATTTCAATATTTGGTTTCTTTGCGGAGCCATTTTTCTTGGCTTAATTTCGATCGTTCGCTTTTATTTGACACAAGCTTCTTATAAACAAGTCTGGATTTTGGTGTTTCAAGAAATTTTAAAAAGCTTTCATACCCAACCTGTGTTTCCTCTATCTGCCTGAAACCAGAAACCAATCCTTGTAAAAAAAAAACAAACACAAACAAACATGCCTGTTGCCAATCAGACCAGATTTAAGTCACACCCGATGATGTGCCAGATTTGCTACCCAACGCGCAATACAAAGTCTTCATGCAAAGCAGCTTGTGACGTAAAACCAGAACTAGAACCATGCCCCTTACTAGCGCGATCGTGGGACAGATAATGGCCAGATTTGGTTTAAAAAGGCGCAATGCCGTTAGTCTTTTTCTTTTTGCCGTGAGTTGTTTTCTTTAGCCGTGAGTCTTTTTCTTTTTGCCGTTAGTCTTTTTCTGTTTTGCCGTTAGTCTTTTTCCGTTTTGCCGTTAGTCTTTTTCTGTTTTGCCGTTAGTCTTTCTTTTTGCCGTTAGTCTGTCTTTTTGCCGTGAGTCTTTTTCTTTTTGCCGTTAGTCTTTTTCTGTTTTGCCGTTAGTCTTTCTTTTTGCCGTTAGTCTGTCTTTTTGCCGTGAGTCTTTTTCTTTTTGCCGTGAGTCTTTTTCTTTTTGCCGTTAGTCTTTTTCTGTTTTGCCGTTAGTCTTTCTTTTTGCCGTTAGTCTTACTTTTTGCCGTAAGTCTTTTTCTTTTTGCCGTTAGTGTTTTTCTTTTTGCCATTAGTGGTTTTCTTGTTTGCCGTTAGTCTTTTTCTTGTTTGCCGTTTGTCTTTCTTTTTGCCACTAGTCTTTCTTTTTGCCGTTAGTTTTTGTTTTTGCAGTTAGTCTTTCCTTTTTGCCGTTAGTCTTTCTTTTTGCCGTTAGTCTTTCTTTTTGCCGTTAGTCTTTCTTTTTGCCGTTAGTCTTTTCCTTTTTGCCGTTAGTCTTTTTCTTTTTGCCGTTTGTCTTTCTTTTGCCGTTAGTCTTTTTTCTTTTTTGCCGTTAGTCTTTCTTTTTGCCGTTAGTCTTTTTTTCTTTTTTGCCGTTAGTCTTTCTTTTTGCCGTTAGTCTTTTTTCTTTTTGCCGTCAGTCTTTCTTTTTGCCGTTAGTCTTTCTTTTTACCGTTAGTCTTTCTTTTTGCCGTTAGTCTTTCTTTTTGCCGTTAGTCTTTTTCTTTTTGCCGTTAGTCTTTCCTTTTTGCCGTAAGTCTTTCTTTTTGCCGTTAGTCTTTCTTTTTGCCGTTAGTCTTTCTTTTTGCCGTTAGTCTTTTTCTTTTTGCCGTTAGTCTTTTTCTTTTTGCCGTTAGTCTTTCTTTTTGCCGTTAGACTTTTTTCTTTTTTGCCGTTCGTCTTTCTTTTTGCCCTTAGTCTTTTTTCTTTTTTGCCGTTAGTCTTCCTTTTTGCCGTTAGTCTTTTTCTTTTTGCCGTCAGTCTTTCTTTTTGCCGTTAGTCTTTTTCTTTTTGCCGTTAGTCTTTCTTTTTGCCGTTAGTCTTTTTCTTTTTACCGTTAGTCTTTCTTTTTGCCGTCAGTCTTTTTCTTTTTGCCGTTTGTCTTTCTTTTTGCCGTTAGTCTTTCTTTTTGCCGTCAGTCTTTTTCTTTTTGCCGTTAGTCTTTCTTTTTGCCGTCAGTCTTCTTCTTTTTGCCGTTTGTCTTTCTTTTTGCCATTAGTCTTTCTTTTTGCCGTTAGTCTTTTCCTTGTTTGCCGTTTGTCTTTCTTTTTGCCATTAGTCTTTCTTTTTGCCGTTTGTTTTTGTTTTCGCAGTTAGTCCTTCCTTTTTGCCGTTAGTGTTTTTCTTTTTGCCGTTAGTCTTTCTTTTTGCCGTTAGTCTTTCTTTTTGCCGTCAGTCTTTTTCTTTTTGCCATTAGTCTTTCTTTTTGCCGTTTGTTTTTTTTTTGCAGTTAGTCCTTCCTTTTTGCCGTTAGTGTTTTTCTTTTTGCCGTTAGTCTTTCTTTTTGCCGTTAGTCTTTCTTTTTGCCGTCAGTCTTTTCCTTTTTGCCGTTAGTGTTTTTCTTTTTGCCGTTAGTCTTTCTTTTTGCCGTTAGTCTTTCTTTTTGCCGTTTGTCTTTCTTTTTGCCGTTAATCTTTTTCTTTTTGCCGTTTGTCTTTCTTTTTGCCGTTAGTCTTTTTCTTTTTACCGTTAGTCCTTCTTTTTGCCGTCAGTCTTTTTCTTTTTGCCGTTTGTCTTTCTTTTTGCCATTAGTCTTTCTTTTTGCCGTTAGTCTTTCTTTTTGCCGTTAGTCTTTCTTTTTGCCATTAGTCTTTCTTTTTGCCGTTTGTTTTTTTTTGCAGTTAGTCCTTCCTTTTTGCCGTTAGTTTTTCTTTTTGCCGTTAGTCTTTCTTTTTGCCGTTTGTCTTTCTTTTTGCCGTTAGTCTTTTTCTTTTTGCCGTTTGTCTTTCTTTTTGCCGTTAGTCTTTTTCTTTTTGCCGTTAGTCTTTCTTTTTGCCGTTAGTCTTTTTCTTTTTGCCGTTAGTCTTTCTTTTTGCCGTTAGTCTTTTTCTTTTTGCCGTTAGTCTTTCTTTTTGCCGTTAGTCTTTCTTTTTGCCGTTAGTCTTTCTTTTTGCCGTTTGTCTTTCTTTTTGCCGTTAGTCTTTTTCTTTTTGCCGTTTGTCTTTCTTTTTGCCGTTAGTCTTTTTCTTTTTGCCGTTAGTCTTTCTTTTTGCCGTTAGTCTTTTCTTTTTGCCGTTGTCTTTCTTTTTGCCATTAGTCTTTCTTTTTGCCGTTAGTCTTTCTTTTTGCCGTTAGTCTTTCTTTTTGCCGTTAGTCTTTCTTTTTGCCGTTAGTCTTTTTTTTTGCAGTTAGTCCTTCCTTTTTGCCGTTTGTTTTTCTTTTTGCAGTTAGTCCTTCTTTTTGCCGTTAGTGTTTTTCTTTTTGCCGTTAGTCTTTCTTTTTGCCGTTTGTCTTTCTTTTTGCCATTAGTCTTTCTTTTTGCCGTTAGTCTTTTTCTTTTTGCCGTTAGTCTTTCTTTTTGCCGTTAGTCTTTCTTTTTGCCGTTAGTCTTTCTTTTTGCCGTTAGTCTTTTTCTTTTTGCCGTTAGTCTTTCTTTTTGCCGTTTGTCTTTCTTTTTGCGATTAGTCTTTCCTTTTTGCCGTTAGTGTTTTTCTTTTTGCCGTTAGTCTTTCTTTTTGCCGTTAGTCTTTTTCTTTTTGCCGTTAGTCTTTCTTTTTGCCGTTAGTCTTTCTTTTTGCGATTCGTCTTTCTTTTTGCCGTTAGTGTTTTTATTTTTGCCGTTAGTTTTCTTTTTGCCGTTTGTCTTTTTTGCCATTAGTCTTTCTTTTTGCTGTTAGTCTTTCTATTTTGCCGTTTGTCTTTCTTTTTGCCATTAGTCTTTCTTTTTGCCGTTAGTCTTTTTCTTTTTGCCGTTAGGCTTTCTTTTGCCGTTTTTCTTTCTTTTTGCCATTAGTCTTTCTTTTTGCCGTTAGTGTTTTTCTTTTTGCCGTTAGTCTTTCTTTTTGCCGTTAGTCTTTCTTTTTGCCGTTTGTCTTTCTTTTTGCCGTTAGTCTTTCTTTTTGCCGTTAGTCTTTTTCTTTTTGCCGTTAGTCTTTCTTTTTGCCGTTTGTCTTTCTTTTTGCCATTAGTCTTTCTTTTTGCCGTTAGTGTTTTTCTTTTTGCCGTTAGTCTTTCTTTTTGCCGTTTGTTTTTCTTTTTGCAGTTAGTCCTTTCTTTTTGCCGTTAGTGTTTTTCTTTTTGCGTTAGTCTTTCTTTTTGCCGTTTGTCTTTCTTTTTGCCATTGGTCTTTCTTTTTGCCGTTAGTCTTTTCTTTTTGCCGTTAGTCTTTCTTTTTGCCGTTTGTCTTTCTTTTTGCCGTTAGTCTTTCTTTTTGCCGTTAGTCTTTTTCTTTTTGCCGTTTGTCTTTCTTTTTGCCATTAGTCTTTCTTTTTGCCGTTAGTCTTTCTTTTTGCCGTTTGTCTTTCTTTTTGCCATTAGTTTTTCTTTTTGCCGTTAGTGTTTTTTTTTTGCCGTTAGTCTTTCTTTTTGCCGTTAGTCTTTTTCTTTTTGCCGTTAGTCTTTCTTTTTGCCGTTAGTCTTTTTCTTTTTGCCGTTAGTCTTTCTTTTTGCCGTTAGTCTTTTTCTTTTTGCAGTTAGTCTTTCTTTTTGCCGTTAGTCTTTTTCTTTTTGCCGTTAGTCTTTCTTTTTGCCGTTTGTCTTTCTTTTTGCCGTTAGTCTTTCTTTTTGCCGTTAGTCTTTCTTTTTGCCGTTAGTCTTTCTTTTTGCCGTTTGTCTTTCTTTTTGCCATTAGTCTTTCTTTTTGCCGTTAGTGTTTTTCTTTTTGCCGTTAGTCTTTCTTTTTGCCGTTAGTCTTTTTCTTTTTGCCGTTAGTCTTTCTTTTTGCCGTTTGTCTTTCTTTTTGCGATTCGTCTTTCTTTTTGCCGTTAGTGTTTTTCTTTTTGCCGTTAGTCTTTCTTTTTGCCGTTTGTCTTTCTTTTTGCCATTAGTCTTTCTTTTTGCCGTTAGTCTTTCTTTTTGCCGTTTGTCTTTCTTTTTGCCATTAGTCTTTCTTTTTGCCGTTAGTCTTTTTCTTTTTGCCGTTAGGCTTTCTTTTTGCCGTTTTCTTTCTTTTTGCCATTAGTCTTTCTTTTTGTCGTTAGTGTTTTTCTTTTTGCCGTTAGTCTTTCTTTTTGCCGTTTGTCTTTCTTTTTGCCGTTAGTCTTTCTTTTTGCCGTCAGTCTTTTTCTTTTGCCGTTAGTCTTTCTTTTTGCCGTTTGTCTTTCTTTTTGCCATTAGTCTTTCTTTTTGCCGTTAGTGTTTTTCTTTTTGCCGTTTGTTTCTGTTTTTGCAGTTAGTCCTTCCTTTTTGCCGTTAGTGTTTTTCTTTTTGCCGTTAGTCTTTCTTTTTGCCGTTTGTCTTTCTTTTTGCCATTAGTCTTTCTTTTTGCCGTTAGTCTTTTTTCTTTTTGCCGTTAGTCTTTCTTTTTGCCGTTTGTCTTTCTTTTTGCCATTAGTCTTTCTTTTTGCCGTTAGTCTTTTTCTTTTTGCCGTTAGTCTTTCTTTTTGCCGTTAGTCTTTTTCTTTATGCAGTTAGTCTTTCTTTTTGCCGTTAGTCTTTTTCTTTTTGCCGTTTGTCTTTCTTTTTGCCGTTTGTCTTTCTTTTTGCCATTAGTCTTTCTTTTTGCCGTTAGTCTTTTTTCTTTTTGCCGTTTGTCTTTCTTTTTGCCATTAGTCTTTCTTTTTGCCGTTAGTGTTTTTCTTTTTGCCGTTAGTCTTTCTTTTTGCCGTTTGTTTCTGTTTTTGCAGTTAGTCCTTCCTTTTTGCCGTTAGTGTTTTTCATTTTGCCGTTAGTCTTTCTTTTTGCCGTTTGTCTTTCTTTTTGCTATTAGTCTTTCTTTTTGCCGTTAGTCTTTTTCTTTTTGCCGTTAGTCTTTCTTTTTGCCGTTTGTCTTTCTTTTTGCCATTAGTCTTTCTTTTTGCCGTTAGTCTTTTTCTTTTTGCCGTTAGTCTTTCTTTTTGCCGTTTGTCTTTCTTTTTGCCATTAGTCTTTCTTTTTGCCGTTAGTCTTTTTCTTTTTGCCGTTAGTCTTTCTTTTTGCCGTTTGTCTTTCTTTTTGCCATTAGTTTTTCTTTTTGCCGTTAGTGTTTTTCTTTTTGCCGTTAGTCTTTCTTTTTGCCGTTAGTCTTTTTCTTTTTGCCGTTAGTCTTTCTTTTGCCGTTAGTCTTTTTCTTTTTGGCGTTAGTCTTTCTTTTTGCCGTTAGTCTTTTTCTTTATGCAGTTAGTCTTTCTTTTTGCCGTTAGTCTTTTTTCTTTTTGCCGTTAGTCTTTCTTTTTGCCGTTAGTCTTTTTCTTTTTGCCGTTAGTCTTTTTCTTTTTGCCGTTAGTCTTTCTTTTTGCCGTTAATCTTTTTTCTTTTTTGCCGTTAGTCTTTCTTTTTGTCGTTAGTCTTTTCCTTTTTGCCGTTAGTCTTTCTTTTTGCCGTTAGTCTTTTTTCTTTTTTGCCGTTAGTCTTTCTTTTTGCCGTTTGTCTTTCTTTTTGCCGTGAGTCTTTCTTTTTGCCGTTAGTCTTTCTTTTTGCCGTGAGTCTTTCTTTTTGCCGTTAGTCTTTTTCTTTTTGCCGTTAGTCTTTCTTTTTGCCGTTAGTATTTTTGTTTTTACCGTTAGTCTTTCTTTTTGCCGTCAGTCTTTTTCTTTTTGCCGTTTGTCTTTCTTTTTGCCATTAGTCTTTCTTTTTGCCGTTAGTCTTTTTCTTGTTTGCCGTTTGTCTTTCTTTTTGCCATTAGTCTTTCTTTTTGCCGTTTGTTTTTGATTTTGCAGTTAGTCCTTCCTTTTTGCCGTTACTGTTTTTCTTTTTGGCGTTAGTCTTTCTTTTTTCCGTTTTTCTTTTGTTTTTGCCGTTAGTCTTTCTTTTTGCCGTTAGTCTTTTTTTCTTTT
Source organism: Pachyseris speciosa (assembly GCA_016490735.1). Lineage (NCBI taxonomy): Eukaryota > Metazoa > Cnidaria > Anthozoa > Scleractinia > Pachyseridae > Pachyseris > Pachyseris speciosa. The sequence continues at coordinate 10,465 of JAEMWC010000852.1, read as the reverse complement.
TTGCCGTTAGTCTTTCTTTTTTGCCGTTAGTCTTTCTTTTTGCCGTTAGTCTTTCTTTTTGCCGTTAGTCTTTTTCTTTTTGCCGTTAGTCTTTTTCTTTTTACCGTTAGTCTTTCTTTTGCCGTCAGTCTTTTTCTTTTTACCGTTTGTCTTTCTTTTTGCCATTAGTCTTTCTTTTTGCCGTTAGTCTTTCTTTTTGCCGTTAGTCTTTCTTTTTGCCATTAGTCTTTCTTTTTGCCGTTTTTTTGTTTTTGCAGTTAGTCCTTCCTTTTTGCCGTTAGTGTTTTTCTTTTTGCCGTTAGTCTTTCGTTTTTCCGTTAGTCTCTTTGTTTTGGCGTTAGTCTTTCTTTTTGCCGTTAGTCTTTTTCTTTTTGCCGTTAGTCTTTCATTTTGCCGTTGGTCTTTTTTCTTTTTTGCCGTTAGTCTTTCTTTTTGCCGTTAGTCTTTCTTTTTGCCGTTAGTCTTTTTCTTTTTGCCGTTAGTCTTTCTTTTCGCCGTTAGTCTTTTTCTTTTTACCGTTAGTCTTTCTTTTTGCCGTCAGTCTTTTTCTTTTTGCCGTTTGTCTTTCTTTTGCCATTAGTCTTTCTTTTTGCCGTTAGTCTTTTTCTTTTTGCCGTTTGTCTTTCTTTTTGCCATTAGTCTTTCTTTTTGCCGTTTGTTTTACTTTTTGCAGTTAGTCTTCCTTTTTGCCGTTAGTGTTTTTCTTTTTGCCGTTAGTCTTTCTTTTTTCCGTTAGTCTTTTTGTTTTAGCCGTTATTCTTTCTTTTTGCCGTTAGTCTTTTTCTTTTTGCCGTTAGTCTTTCTTTTTGCCGTTAGTCTTACTTTATGCAGTTAGTCTTTTTCTTTATGCAGTCTTTTTCTTTTTGCCGTTAGTCTTTTTGTTTTGCCGTTAGTCTTTGTTTTTACCGTTAGTCTTTCTTTTTGCCGTTAGTCTTTCTTTTTGCCGTTAGTCTTTTTCTTTTTGCCGTTAGTCTTTCTTCTTGCCGTTAGTCTTTCTTTTTACCGTTTGTCTTTCTTTTTGCCATTAGTCTTTCTTTTTGCCGTTAGTCTTTTTCTTGTTTGCCGTTTGTCTTTCTTTTTGCCATTAGTCTTTCTTTTTGCCGTTAGTCTTTTTCTTTTTACCGTTAGTCTTTCTTTTTGCCGTCAGTCTTTCTTTTTGCCGTTAGTCTTTTTTCTTTTTTGCCGTTAGTCTTTCTTTTTGCCGTTAGTCTTTCTTTTTGTTGTTAGTCTTTCTTTTTGCCGTCAGTCTTTTTCTTTTTACCGTTAGTCTTTCTTTTTGCCGTTAGTCTTTTTTCTTTTTGCCGTTAGTCTTTCTTCTTGCCGTTTGTCTTTCTTTTTGCCGTTAGTCCTTCCTTTTTGCCGTTAGTGTTTTTCTTTTTGCCGTTAGTCTTTCTTTTTTCCGTTAGTCTTTTTGTTTTTGCCGTTAGTCTTTCTTTTCGCCGTTAGTCTTTTTCTTTTTGCCGTTAGTCTTTCTTTATGCAGTTAGTCTTTTTCTTTATGCAGTAAGTCTTTTTCTTTTTGCCGTTAGTCTTTTTGTTTTTGTCGTTAGTCTTTTGGTTTTTACCGTTAGTCTTTCTTTTTACCGTTAGTCTTTCTTTTTGCCGTTAGTCTTTCTTTTTGTCGTTAGTCTTTCTTTTTGCCGTTAGTCTTTCTTTTTGCCGGTAGTCTTTTTCTTTTTGCCGGTAGTCTTTCTTTTTGCCGTTAGTCTTTCTTTTTGCCGTTAGTCTTTCTTTTTGCCGTTAGTCTTTCTTTTTGCCGTTAGTCTTTTTCTTTTTGCCGTTAGTCTTTTTGTTTTTGCCGTTAGTCTTTTTTTTTTGCCGTTAGTCTTTTTGTTTTTACCGTTAGTCTTTTTCTTTTTGCCGTTAGTCTTTTTCTTTTTGCCGTTAGTCTTTTTCTTTTTGCCGTTAGTCTTTTTCTTTTTACCGTTAGTCTTTTTCTTTTTGCCGTTAGTCTTTTTGTTTTTGCCGTTAGTCTTTTTGTTTTTGCCGTTAGTCTTTTTGTTTTTGCCGTTAGTCTTTCTTTTTGCCGTTAGTCTTTCTTTTTGCCATTAGTGGTTTTCTTGTTTGTCGTTAGTCTTTTTCTTTTTGCCGTTAGTCTTTCTTTTTGCCATTCGTCTTTCTTTTTGCCATTAGTGGTTTTCTTGTTTGCCGTTAGTCTTTTTCTTTTTTGCCGTTAGTCTTTCTTTTTGCCATTCGTCTTTCTTTTTGCCGTTAGTCTTTCTTTTACCGTTAGTCTTTCTCTTTTTTGCCGTTAGTCTTTGTCTTTGCCATTAGTCTTTCTTTTGCCGGGAGTCTTTTTTTTTGGCGTGAGTTTTTCTTTTTGCCGTGAGTCTTTCTCTTTGCAGGGAGTCTTTTTTTTGTTGCCGTTAAGCTTTTTTTTTGCCGCGCTGTACGGGTCCGCAAATGATCCCAGGACCGCAAATGATCCCGGACCGCAAATGATCCCCAAAATGGACCGCAAATGATCCAGGACCGCAAATTATCCCCACATTGGACCGCAAATGATCCCGAGCAAAAAATAAGGAATGGCATGGATTGATATAAAAATGACACACAAAAAACACGTTTTTCATTTTATGAGAATTATTCCATAGTTCCTTTTTTCTTTTTCTTTTTCTTTTTCTTTTTTTTTTTTCTCTTTTTTTTTTTTTTTCGTTTTTAGTTGAAAATCTGTGATCTTGCGTGACGTTCTGTCTGTTTGTTGATTACAGGACGCCGGCCGCATAGTACAGTAATTGATTTTGCAAAGACACTTGTTGTGATCGTGGACTGCGAGTTTCGCTTCATGTCTTCTGTTTATTGTGTTGTACATCCCAGGACGTTCGAGAACATGCTTAATCAGATTTCATTCCTGTCGTGTATATGATAAACGCTTCGGTGCACGTGCCCGATTTCAGTGAAAATCGAGCATGTATAAATTAGCCTGGAAACAGGCTCCGCAGTGGGATTTTAAAGGAGCGAAAAGAAGAGTCGAGGCGAAAAAAATCGGCGAGCGAAGCGAGGCGCCATTCCCCCGCTCGGCTCGCTTCGCTCGCCGAGTTTTTTGGCCACGTTACTTCTTTTCGCTCCTTAACACCACTGCGGAGCCTGGTCCCTGGCTAGTATAATTCAATTGTATAATCACAAATACAACGGAGAATTAAAATGCACACATACCCGTAAAGAAATAACTGAAAAATTCCGAAGTTGATTTCGTTATCTTTTGAAATAAAAGTCTTAAATTGTTCACTGAGCACTCTCATTTAAAATTGTACCCAGAATACTAGAAGTGTTTCTTTCTCACATTCATGGGATCAGCCGACTGGCCTGTGGCAGGCGAGAAACGCGGTGATGTGGTTGAATGCGGAGAAGGGGTCAAAGATCATCCGAAACTTGTCACCGTCGTGTGAGCTGTGACTCCCACGCGTTCGGAAAATATTGCTAAACTGTCTTGTTCTTATTTCATTGGTATCATTTGTGAACGTTCTTGGAGTTACTAAAGATAAGAACAAACACAAAGATCTCTAAAGACGGAAGTAAAAACGAGATAGGTTTGGATCCTGGTGTGATAACACTAATTGACTGCTTCACATCAGTTGCACAAATTGTGTGACCACGTTTACCTTTTTAAAATTAATCAGATGATGATAGTTGTGAGCCATGAATTAAAATAATCGCAATTCATGCCAGTTCCCTATCCATACCATTTCACCATCCATGCCATTCCTTATTTTTTGTTCGGGATCATTTGCGGTCCAACATGGTGCAATACGGGGATCATTTGCGGTCCGGGATCATTTGCGGTCCAATTTGGGGATCATTTGCGGTCCGGGATCATTTGCGATCCTGGGATCATTTGCGGACTTTTCTTTTTGCCGTGAGTGTTTTTCTTTTTGCCGTGAGTCTTTTGTTTTAGCCGTGAGTCTTTTCTTTTTGCCTTTAAGCTTTTTTTTTTGCCGTGAGTCTTTTTCTTATTGCCGTTTAGTCTTTCTCTTTGCCGTTAGTCTTTTTCTCTTTGCCGTGAGTCTTTTTCTTTTTGCCGTTAGTCTTTCTTTTTGCCGTGAGTTCTTTTTTTTTTTGCCGTTAAGCTTTTTTTTTTTGCCGCGAGTCTTTTCTTTTTGCCGTCTTTTCTTTTTGCTTTGAGTCTTTTTCTTTTGCCACGAGGCTTTTTTTTTTGCCGTTAAGCTTTTTACGTTTTGCCGCGAGTCTTTTCTTTTTGCCGTGAGTCTTTTTCTTTTTTCCGTGAGGTTTTTTCATTTGCCGCGAGTGTTTTCTTTTTACCGTGAGTCTTTTTCGTTTTGCCGTGATTCTTTTCTTTTTGACGTGAGTCTTTTCTTAAAGCCGGTTACAGACGAGCAAGTTTTCCTTGACAAGTGTCATTGACAATTTTTATTTGCTTATGTTTTTATGAACGACAAGTTTCCTTTGGCAAGTTTTGCCTTCAAAAGTTTTGACACGTTTTTCTTTACACACCAGCAAATAAAGTTTGTCAAGTCAAAACTTGTCAAGGGAAACTTGCTCGTCTGTAACAACGCCGCAAGTCTTTGATTTTCCCACGCAGTTAATTAAGGTTGACGGACAGGCTTCGCCCTCCTAAAAGCCAAAGAAACCGCAAGTTGGTTTCCAAGTTAATTGAAACTTTTTTGAATCGTTTCAACTTTCCGACTATAATGAGATGCAAAGTAAACTATATTGGGATTTAACTTAAGCCTTCACACGCACAATTTTGCTCAAGAACGAAGACAAAATGAATGAGCTCTGTTTTTCGTAAGCATTGGAATAGCTTACTACTAAATGTTCAAAGAAAAAATACAATTTGTTTTTTTCAATGAATCGGTCGGGAGTCTGGAAAGCATTTTCCTTACAGCAACAAGTATTGTGACGTTCGCATTCGTGAAATATAGCAGCGGGACGTAGACGATCGAGCACGGCTCACGAAGTTACCGTGCATATAAGCCTTTAAATGTATTTTCCTGGCCGCCTGGTAGTTGAAGGACATCATGAAGTCTGAATACTCGCAAGTCGCTAACATATCTCGAAGAACTGAGACATGCTCTTCTCATTTGAATGCTGAAAATTCTCGTTTGTGCAGTCGAGATGAATATCAGCGTTCGAAGGCAGATCGATCCAGGCGGTAAGTCTACAAGCAGGTCTTCAAATCAAACCATTCCAGCGTAAGTTCTGGCTCATTTGCCAGCTTTTTACATATACCAAAAAAAAGAATTAAGACCTGTTTTTAGACTTAGGTTTTTGTGGTCAAATAGAGTCATAGTGTGATAACGCTGCGTGTTTTTGAGTCGGCTCCCACAATGCAGTGCGACATGAATGTTAGTGTTCCTGTGCATCGGACTTAGGTCACCAGTGTACCCAACCCTAGGTTTTTGTGGTCAAATAGAGTCATAGTGTGATAACGCTGCGTGTTTTTGAGTCGGCTCCCACAATGCAGTGCGACATGAATGTTAGTGTTCCTGTGCATCGGACTTAGGTCACCAGTGTACCCAACCCTAGGTTTTTGTGGTCAAATAGAGTCATAGTGTGATAACGCTGCGTGTTTTTGAGTCGGCTCCCACAATGCAGTGCGACATGAATGTTAGTGTTCCTGTGCATCGGACTTAGGTCACCAGTGTACCCAACCCTAGGTTTTTGTGGTCAAATAGAGTCATAGTGTGATAACGCTGCGTGTTTTTGAGTCGGCTCCCACAATGCAGTGCGACATGAATGTTAGTGTTCCTGTGCATCGGACTTAGGTCACCAGTGTACCCAACCCTAGGTTTTTGTGGTCAAATAGAGTCATAGTGTGATAACGCTGCGTGTTTTTGAGTCGGCTCCCACAATGCAGTGCGACATGAATGTTAGTGTTCCTGTGCATCGGACTTAGGTCACCAGTGTACCCAACCCTAGGTTTTTGTGGTCAAATAGAGTCATAGTGTGATAACGCTGCGTGTTTTTGAGTCGGCTCCCACAATGCAGTGCGACATGAATGTTAGTGTTCCTGTGCATCGGACTTAGGTCACCAGTGTACCCAACCCTAGGTTTTTGTGGTCAAATAGAGTCATAGTGTGATAACGCTGCGTGTTTTTGAGTCGGCTCCCACAATGCAGTGCGACATGAATGTTAGTGTTCCTGTGCATCGGACTTAGGTCACCAGTGTACCCAACCCTAGGTTTTTGTGGTCAAATAGAGTCATAGTGTGATAACGCTGCGTGTTTTTGAGTCGGCTCCCACAATGCAGTGCGACATGAATGTTAGTGTTCCTGTGCATCGGACTTAGGTCACCAGTGTACCCAACCCTAGGTTTTTGTGGTCAAATAGAGTCATAGTGTGATAACGCTGCGTGTTTTTGAGTCGGCTCCCACAATGCAGTGCGACATGAATGTTAGTGTTCCTGTGCATCGGACTTAGGTCACCAGTGTACCCAACCCTAGGTTTTTGTGGTCAAATAGAGTCATAGTGTGATAACGCTGCGTGTTTTTGAGTCGGCTCCCACAATGCAGTGCGACATGAATGTTAGTGTTCCTGTGCATCGGACTTAGGTCACCAGTGTACCCAACCCTAGGTTTTTGTGGTCAAATAGAGTCATAGTGTGATAACGCTGCGTGTTTTTGAGTCGGCTCCCACAATGCAGTGCGACATGAATGTTAGTGTTCCTGTGCATCGGACTTAGGTCACCAGTGTACCCAACCCTAGGTTTTTGTGGTCAAATAGAGTCATAGTGTGATAACGCTGCGTGTTTTTGAGTCGGCTCCCACAATGCAGTGCGACATGAATGTTAGTGTTCCTGTGCATCGGACTTAGGTCACCAGTGTACCCAACCCTAGGTTTTTGTGGTCAAATAGAGTCATAGTGTGATAACGCTGCGTGTTTTTGAGTCGGCTCCCACAATGCAGTGCGACATGAATGTTAGTGTTCCTGTGCATCGGACTTAGGTCACCAGTGTACCCAACCCTAGGTTTTTGTGGTCAAATAGAGTCATAGTGTGATAACGCTGCGTGTTTTTTGAGTCGGCTCCCACAATGCAGTGCGACATGAATGTTAGTGTTCCTGTGCATCGGACTTAGGTCACCAGTGTACCCAACCCTAGGTTTTTGTGGTCAAATAGAGTCATAGTGTGATAACGCTGCGTGTTTTTGAGTCGGCTCCCACAATGCAGTGCGACATGAATGTTAGTGTTCCTGTGCATCGGACTTAGGTCACCAGTGTACCCAACCCTAGGTTTTTGTGGTCAAATAGAGTCATAGTGTGATAACGCTGCGTGTTTTTGAGTCGGCTCCCACAATGCAGTGCGACATGAATGTTAGTGTTCCTGTGCATCGGACTTAGGTCACCAGTGTACCCAACCCTAGGTTTTTGTGGTCAAATAGAGTCATAGTGTGATAACGCTGCGTGTTTTTGAGTCGGCTCCCACAATGCAGTGCGACATGAATGTTAGTGTTCCTGTGCATCGGACTTAGGTCACCAGTGTACCCAACCCTAGGTTTTTGTGGTCAAATAGAGTCATAGTGTGATAACGCTGCGTGTTTTTGAGTCGGCTCCCACAATGCAGTGCGACATGAATGTTAGTGTTCCTGTGCATCGGACTTAGGTCACCAGTGTACCCAACCCTAGGTTTTTGTGGTCAAATAGAGTCATAGTGTGATAACGCTGCGTGTTTTTGAGTCGGCTCCCACAATGCAGTGCGACATGAATGTTAGTGTTCCTGTGCATCGGACTTAGGTCACCAGTGTACCCAACCCTAGGTTTTTGTGGTCAAATAGAGTCATAGTGTGATAACGCTGCGTGTTTTTGAGTCGGCTCCCACAATGCAGTGCGACATGAATGTTAGTGTTCCTGTGCATCGGACTTAGGTCACCAGTGTACCAAACCTAGGTTTTTGTGGTCAAATAGAGTCATAGTGTGATAACGCTGCGTGTTTTTGAGTCGGCTCCCACAATGCAGTGCGACATGAATGTTAGTGTTCCTGTGCATCGGACTTAGGTCACCAGTGTAC
>JAEMWC010000851.1:347500-381315 GCA_016490735.1 Pachyseris speciosa | reverse complement strand
TATTACCTTGAGACATCTAGCGAACTTTTCAAAACCAGGCTCATGAAAATTTGAGGGGTTTTAGAACTTTCTTTATCAATACCCTCGGTTTATCAAAAAGGAGACTTGCATTTAGGCCGTTATGAACCTACAGGCTCTGTCAAAGAAGACAATAATACATGTTATTTGTCTTGCAATTAGACATGAAATTGACGTGACCTCTGACATGAGAATTTTGGTTGCGTTATTCGGCCAAATCTCTCTAGAATACGCTCTTTCTGACGGCAAAGTTGCTTTGGAATTAGCGGCATAGATTTAGGCGAAGTCTAGCAGCGTTTTCAACCGAGCGTTCGTGATTGCTACGAAGAATCACAGCTAATTATTGTTCGAATTTTATTTGTGTAAATTCGCTCGATTTTGTGATCACTTCTGACACCGGAAACCAGTCATTATGACCACTTTCAGACTATCAAATCACTCGATAAAGTTGCGAGGGCGGAAACTAGTCAAAAAATGTCAAACTTACGCTTTTGGCAGACAAATTCCCAGCCATGCCTTGTTCTTTCTCGATAATTCATGAGGTAGGTCCCGGATGTTTACTGTCGTGTTAGCGAGAGTTGTGACGACCATCTAGCCACAGCATTTTACTAAGTCTTTAGCATGCTCAAATTCTACACAGTTTCTCTCCCTGAGCCTTGAAATGATCACCGACACCTACTTTCTGAGGCTAAAGACTTGTTACCTCTCAAAGCAGAGCTCTCAATATCCCTGCATTTTTCCAGCAGTACCGCCCGGGTAAACAAAGTACTCGTTTAGCAAATAACTACACAGCAGGATATTAGACGAGGCAGACACTGCACCTCGCAAGACTTTCTCCCTCACTGACTTAAATGATGTCCTAAGGAATACTCTGCTCTAGGAGGCCAACGGAAAATCAAACTCTAACGACGCCATTGCGAATAACTGACCGCGCGAAGACTTCAAATGCACGTTTCTTTTTTGAGAGAGAGTGGAAACTACTGACAAATAAACTGGAGGGAGGGGGGGGGGGGGGGAGTGGGGATAAGACCTTAATGCAAAAATTAAGTCAGGGACAGTTTCTTTCTCTCTTCTAATTATAATGTAGCTAGCATGCCCCCGCCCCGTCCAAAAAAGATAAAAAAGAAAAGAGTGAGAGACATGTAATAGGAGTTAGTATGGACTCCAGGAGCCCTGGTTTGAAAACTCCAGCTATATAATTCAAGCAAATAGGTGAAATTGTAAAGAAAAAGCTTATAATCGACTTTAAACGATGTCACACGTTCAACTGAACAGTACTGAGCGCAAACAGAAAAAAGGGTGCCTTTAGAAGATCAAAAATCAGACATTAAATGTTTGTTTACTCACACCATGATATAATTGCTTGTTAAATAGCTAGCCTTTTCTGACATCACACACATTGTGAAAATCGTGCTTTAACGCTCGGTTTGAAGGCAATTCTTTTAATGTCAGTAGCTTTTTGGCGTTGAAAACGCCGTGATTTGGACAGGATTGGCCATAAAACTGAGAAACGAATGTCCACATGTGTTATTACCTTGAGACATCTAGCCGAACTTTTCAAACCAGGCTCATGAAAATTTGAGGGGTTTAGAACTTTCTTTATCAATACCTCGTTTATCAAAAGGGAGACTTGCATTTAGGCCCGTTATGACCTACAGGCTCTGTCAAAGGGAAGACAAATAATACATGTATTGTCTTGCAATTAGACATGAAATTGACGTGACCTCTGACATGAGAATTTTGGTGCGTTATTCGGCAAATCTCTCTAGAATACGCTCTTTCTGACGGCAAGTTTAGCTTTGGAATTAGCGGCATAGATTTAGGCGAAGTCTAGCAGCGTTTTCAACCGAGCGTTCGTGATTGCTACGAAGAATCACAGCTAATTATTGTCGAATTTTATTTGTGTAAATTATCGCTCGATTTGTGATCACTTCTGACACCGGAACCAGTCATTATGACACTTTCAGACTACAAATCACTCGATAAAGTTGCGAGGGGCGGACTAGTCAAAAAAATGTTCAACTTACGCTTTTTGCAGACAAATTCCCAGCCATGCTTGTGTCTTTCTCGATAATTTCATGAGGTAGGTCCGGATGTTTCTGTCCGTGTTAAGCGAGGAGTTGTTGACGACCATCTAGCCACAGCATTTTTACTAAGTCTTTAGCATGCTCCAAATTCTACACCAGTTTCTCGCCTGAGCCTTGAAATGATCACCGCACCATACTTCTGAGGCTAAAGACTTGTTACCTCTCAAAGCAGAGCTCTCAATATCCCTGCATTTTCCAGCAGTACCGCCCGGGTAAACAAAGTACTCGTAGCAAATAACTAACACAGCAGGATATTAGACGAGGCAGACACTGCACCTCGCAAGACTTTCTCCCTCACTGGACTTAATGATGTCCTAAGGAATACTCTGCTCTAGGAGGCCGGAAAATCAAACTCTAACGACGCCATTGCGAGCTAACTGACCGCGCGAAGACTTCAAATGCACGTTTCTTTCTTTGAGAGAGAGTGGAAACTAACTGACAAATAAAACTGGAGGGGATGGGGGGGGGGGGGGAGTGGGGATAAGACCTTAATGCAAAAATTAAGTCAGGGACAGTTTCGTTCTCTTCTTTCTAAATTATTAATGTAGCTAGCATGCCCCCCCCCGTCCAAAAAGATAAAAAGAAAAAGAGTGAGAGACATGTAATAGGAGTTAGTATGGACTCCAGGAGCCCTGTTTTGAAAACTCAGCTATATATTTCAAGCAAATAGGTGAAATTGTAAAGAAAAAGCTTATATCGACTTTAAAGATTCACACGTTCAACTGAACAGTACTGAGCGCAAACAGAAAAAAGGGTGCCTTTAGAAGATCAAAAATCAGACATTAAATGTTGGTTTACTCAGCACCATGATATATATTGCTTGTTAAATAGCTAGCCTCTCTGACATCACACACATTGTGAAAATCGTGCTTTAACGCTCGTTTGAAGGCAATTCTTTTAATGTCAGTAGCTTTTTGGCGTTGAAAACGCCGTGATTTGGACAGGATTGGCATAAAACTGAGAAACTGAATGTCCACATGTGTTTTACGTTGAGACATCTAGCCGAACTTTTCAAAACCAGGCTCATGAAAATTTGAGGGGGTTTTAGAACTTTCTTTATCAATACTCGGTTTATCAAAAGGGAGACTTGCATTTAGGCGTTATGAACCTACAGGCTCTGTCAAAGGGAAGACAAATAATACATGTTATTTGTCTTGCAATTAGACATGAAATTGACGTGGACCTCTGACATGAGAATTTTGGTGCGTTATTCGGCAAATCTCTCTAGAATACGCTCTTTCTGACGGCAAAGTTAGCTTTGGAATTAGCGGCATAGATTTAGGCGAAGTCTAGCAGCGTTTTTCAACCGAGCGTTCGTGATTGCTACGAAGAATCACAGCTAATTATTGTCGAATTTTATTTGTGTAAATTATCGCTCGATTTTGTGATCACTTCTGACACCGGAAACCAGTCATTATGACACTTTCAGACTATCAAATCACTCGATAAAGTTGCGAGGGCGGAAACTAGTCAAAAAAAATGTTCAAACTTACGCTTTTGCAGACAAATTCCCAGCCATGCCTTGTGTCTTTCTCGATAATTTCATGAGGTAGGTCCCGGATGTTTACTGTCCGTGTTAGCGAGAGTTGTTGACGACCATCTAGCCACAGCATTTTTACTAAGTCTTTAGCATGCTCCCAAATTCTACACCAGTTTCTCTCCCTGAGCCTTGAAATGATCACCGACACCTACTTTCTGAGGCTAAAGACTTGTTACCTCTCAAAGCAGAGCTCTCAATATCCCTGCATTTTTCCAGCAGTACCGCCCGGGTAAACAAAGTACTCGTTAGCAAATAACTACACAGCAGGATATTAGACGAGGCAGACACTGCACCTCGCAAGACTTTCTCCCTCACTGGACTTAATGATGTCCTAAGGAATACTCTGCTCTAGGAGGCCAACGGAAAATCAAACTCTAACGACGCCATTGCGAGCTAACTGACCGCGCGAAGACTTCAAATGCACGTTTCTTTCTTTGAGAGAGAGTGGAAACTAACTGACAAATAAAACTGGAGGGGATGGGGGGGGGGGGAGTGGGATAAGACCTTAATGCAAAAATTAAGTCAGGGACAGTTTCTTTCTCTTCTTCTAATTATTAATGTAGCTAGCATGCCCCGCCCCGTCCAAAAAAGATAAAAAAGAAAAAGAGTGAGAGACATGTAATAGGAGTTAGTATGGACTCCAGGAGCCCTGTTTTGAAAACTCCAGCTATATATTTCAAGCAAATAGGTGAAATTGTAAAGAAAAAGCTTATAATCGACTTTAAACGATGTCACACGTTCAACTGAACAGTACTGAGCGCAAACAGAAAAAAGGGTGCCTTTAGAAGATCAAAAATCAGACATTAAATGTTGGTTTTACTCAGCACCATGATATATATTGCTTGTTAAATAGCTAGCCTCTTCTGACATCACACACATTGTGAAAATCGTGCTTTAACGCTCGGTTTGAAGGCAATTCTTTTAATGTCAGTAGCTTTTTGGCGTTGAAAACGCCGTGATTTGGACAGGATTGGCCATAAAACTGAGAAACTGAATGTCCACATGTGTTATTACCTTGAGACATCTAGCCGAACTTTTCAAAACCAGGCTCATGAAAATTTGAGGGGTTTTAGAACTTTCTTTATCAATACCTCGGTTTATCAAAAGGGAGACTTGCATTTAGGCCCGTTATGAACCTACAGGCTCTGTCAAAGGGAAGACAAATAATACATGTTATTTGTCTTGCAATTAGACATGAAATTGACGTGACCTCTGACATGAGAATTTTGGTGCGTTATTCGGCCAAATCTCTCTAGAATACGCTCTTTCTGACGGCAAAGTTAGCTTTGGAATTAGCGGCATAGATTTAGGCGAAGTCTAGCAGCGTTTTCAACCGAGCGTTCGTGATTGCTACGAAGAATCACAGCTAATTATTGTCGAATTTTATTTGTGTAAATTATCGCTCGATTTTGTGATCACTTCTGACACCGGAAACCAGTCATTATGACACTTTCAGACTATCAATCACTCGATAAAGTTGCGAGGGCGGAAACTAGTCAAAAAATGTTCAAACTTACGCTTTTTGCAGACAAATTCCCAGCCATGCCTTGTGTCTTTCTCGATAATTTCATGAGGTAGGTCCCGGATGTTTACTGTCCGTGTTAGCGAGGAGTTGTTGACGACCATCTAGCCACAGCATTTTTACTAAGTCTTTAGCATGCTCCAAATTCTACACCAGTTTCTCTCCCTGAGCCTTGAAATGATCACCGACACCTACTTTCTGAGGCTAAAGACTTGTTACCTCTCAAAGCAGAGCTCTCAATATCCCTGCATTTTTCCAGCAGTACCGCCCGGGTAAACAAAGTACTCGTTTAGCAAATAACTACACAGCAGGATATTAGACGAGGCAGACACTGCACCTCGCAAGACTTTCTCCCTCACTGGACTTAATGATGTCCTAAGGAATACTCTGCTCTAGGAGGCCAACGGAAAATCAAACTCTAACGACGCCATTGCGAGCTAACTGACCGCGCGAAGACTTCAAATGCACGTTTCTTTCTTTGAGAGAGAGTGGAAACTAACTGACAAATAAAACTGGAGGGGATGGGGGGGGGGGGGAGTGGGGATAAGACCTTAATGCAAAAATTAAGTCAGGGACAGTTTCTTTCTCTTCTTCTAATTATTAATGTAGCTAGCATGCCCCCCGCCCCGTCCAAAAAAGATAAAAAGAAAAAGAGTGAGAGACATGTAATAGGAGTTAGTATGGACTCCAGGAGCCCTGTTTTGAAAACTCCAGCTATATATTTCAAGCAAATAGGTGAAATTGTAAAGAAAAAGCTTATAATCGACTTTAAACGATGTCACACGTTCAACTGAACAGTACTGAGCGCAAACAGAAAAAAGGGTGCCTTTAGAAGATCAAAAATCAGACATTAAATGTTGGTTTTACTCAGCACCATGATATATATTGCTTGTTAAATAGCTAGCCTCTTCTGACATCACACACATTGTGAAAATCGTGCTTTAACGCTCGGTTTGAAGGCAATTCTTTTAATGTCAGTAGCTTTTTGGCGTTGAAAACGCCGTGATTTGGACAGGATTGGCCATAAAACTGAGAAACTGAATGTCCACATGTGTTATTACCTTGAGACATCTAGCCGAACTTTTCAAAACCAGGCTCATGAAAATTTGAGGGGTTTTAGAACTTTCTTTATCAATACCTCGGTTTATCAAAAGGGAGACTTGCATTTAGGCCCGTTATGAACCTACAGGCTCTGTCAAAGGGAAGACAAATAATACATGTTATTTGTCTTGCAATTAGACATGAAATTGACGTGACCTCTGACATGAGAATTTTGGTGCGTTATTCGGCCAAATCTCTCTAGAATACGCTCTTTCTGACGGCAAAGTTAGCTTTGGAATTAGCGGCATAGATTTAGGCGAAGTCTAGCAGCGTTTTCAACCGAGCGTTCGTGATTGCTACGAAGAATCACAGCTAATTATTGTCGAATTTTATTTGTGTAAATTATCGCTCGATTTTGTGATCACTTCTGACACCGGAAACCAGTCATTATGACACTTTCAGACTATCAAATCACTCGATAAAGTTGCGAGGGCGGAAACTAGTCAAAAAAATGTTCAAACTTACGCTTTTTGCAGACAAATTCCCAGCCATGCCTTGTGTCTTTCTCGATAATTTCATGAGGTAGGTCCCGGATGTTTACTGTCCGTGTTAGCGAGGAGTTGTTGACGACCATCTAGCCACAGCATTTTTACTAAGTCTTTAGCATGCTCCAAATTCTACACCAGTTTCTCTCCCTGAGCCTTGAAATGATCACCGACACCTACTTTCTGAGGCTAAAGACTTGTTACCTCTCAAAGCAGAGCTCTCAATATCCCTGCATTTTTCCAGCAGTACCGCCCGGGTAAACAAAGTACTCGTTTAGCAAATAACTACACAGCAGGATATTAGACGAGGCAGACACTGCACCTCGCAAGACTTTCTCCCTCACTGGACTTAATGATGTCCTAAGGAATACTCTGCTCTAGGAGGCCAACGGAAAATCAAACTCTAACGACGCCATTGCGAGCTAACTGACCGCGCGAAGACTTCAAATGCACGTTTCTTTCTTTGAGAGAGAGTGGAAACTAACTGACAAATAAAACTGGAGGGGATGGGGGGGGGGGGGAGTGGGGATAAGACCTTAATGCAAAAATTAAGTCAGGGACAGTTTCTTTCTCTTCTTCTAATTATTAATGTAGCTAGCATGCCCCCCGCCCCGTCCAAAAAGATAAAAAAGAAAAAGAGTGAGAGACATGTAATAGGAGTTAGTATGGACTCCAGGAGCCCTGTTTTGAAAACTCCAGCTATATATTTCAAGCAAATAGGTGAAATTGTAAAGAAAAAGCTTATAATCGACTTTAAACGATGTCACACGTTCAACTGAACAGTACTGAGCGCAAACAGAAAAAAGGGTGCCTTTAGAAGATCAAAAATCAGACATTAAATGTTGGTTTTACTCAGCACCATGATATATATTGCTTGTTAAATAGCTAGCCTCTTCTGACATCACACACATTGTGAAAATCGTGCTTTAACGCTCGGTTTGAAGGCAATTCTTTTAATGTCAGTAGCTTTTTGGCGTTGAAAACGCCGTGATTTGGACAGGATTGGCCATAAAACTGAGAAACTGAATGTCCACATGTGTTATTACCTTGAGACATCTAGCCGAACTTTTCAAAACCAGGCTCATGAAAATTTGAGGGGTTTTAGAACTTTCTTTATCAATACCTCGGTTTATCAAAAGGGAGACTTGCATTTAGGCCCGTTATGAACCTACAGGCTCTGTCAAAGGGAAGACAAATAATACATGTTATTTGTCTTGCAATTAGACATGAAATTGACGTGACCTCTGACATGAGAATTTTGGTGCGTTATTCGGCCAAATCTCTCTAGAATACGCTCTTTCTGACGGCAAAGTTAGCTTTGGAATTAGCGGCATAGATTTAGGCGAAGTCTAGCAGCGTTTTCAACCGAGCGTTCGTGATTGCTACGAAGAATCACAGCTAATTATTGTCGAATTTTATTTGTGTAAATTATCGCTCGATTTTGTGATCACTTCTGACACCGGAAACCAGTCATTATGACACTTTCAGACTATCAAATCACTCGATAAAGTTGCGAGGGCGGAAACTAGTCAAAAAAATGTTCAAACTTACGCTTTTTGCAGACAAATTCCCAGCCATGCCTTGTGTCTTTCTCGATAATTTCATGAGGTAGGTCCCGGATGTTTACTGTCCGTGTTAGCGAGGAGTTGTTGACGACCATCTAGCCACAGCATTTTTACTAAGTCTTTAGCATGCTCCAAATTCTACACCAGTTTCTCTCCCTGAGCCTTGAAATGATCACCGACACCTACTTTCTGAGGCTAAAGACTTGTTACCTCTCAAAGCAGAGCTCTCAATATCCCTGCATTTTTCCAGCAGTACCGCCCGGGTAAACAAAGTACTCGTTTAGCAAATAACTACACAGCAGGATATTAGACGAGGCAGACACTGCACCTCGCAAGACTTTCTCCCTCACTGGACTTAATGATGTCCTAAGGAATACTCTGCTCTAGGAGGCCAACGGAAAATCAAACTCTAACGACGCCATTGCGAGCTAACTGACCGCGCGAAGACTTCAAATGCACGTTTCTTTCTTTGAGAGAGAGTGGAAACTAACTGACAAATAAAACTGGAGGGGATGGGGGGGGGGGGGAGTGGGGATAAGACCTTAATGCAAAAATTAAGTCAGGGACAGTTTCTTTCTCTTCTTCTAATTATTAATGTAGCTAGCATGCCCCCCGCCCCGTCCAAAAAAGATAAAAAAGAAAAAGAGTGAGAGACATGTAATAGGAGTTAGTATGGACTCCAGGAGCCCTGTTTTGAAAACTCCAGCTATATATTTCAAGCAAATAGGTGAAATTGTAAAGAAAAAGCTTATAATCGACTTTAAACGATGTCACACGTTCAACTGAACAGTACTGAGCGCAAACAGAAAAAAGGGTGCCTTTAGAAGATCAAAAATCAGACATTAAATGTTGGTTTTACTCAGCACCATGATATATATTGCTTGTTAAATAGCTAGCCTCTTCTGACATCACACACATTGTGAAAATCGTGCTTTAACGCTCGGTTTGAAGGCAATTCTTTTAATGTCAGTAGCTTTTTGGCGTTGAAAACGCCGTGATTTGGACAGGATTGGCCATAAAACTGAGAAACTGAATGTCCACATGTGTTATTACCTTGAGACATCTAGCCGAACTTTTCAAAACCAGGCTCATGAAAATTTGAGGGGTTTTAGAACTTTCTTTATCAATACCTCGGTTTATCAAAAGGGAGACTTGCATTTAGGCCCGTTATGAACCTACAGGCTCTGTCAAAGGGAAGACAAATAATACATGTTATTTGTCTTGCAATTAGACATGAAATTGACGTGACCTCTGACATGAGAATTTTGGTGCGTTATTCGGCCAAATCTCTCTAGAATACGCTCTTTCTGACGGCAAAGTTAGCTTTGGAATTAGCGGCATAGATTTAGGCGAAGTCTAGCAGCGTTTTCAACCGAGCGTTCGTGATTGCTACGAAGAATCACAGCTAATTATTGTCGAATTTTATTTGTGTAAATTATCGCTCGATTTTGTGATCACTTCTGACACCGGAAACCAGTCATTATGACACTTTCAGACTATCAAATCACTCGATAAAGTTGCGAGGGCGGAAACTAGTCAAAAAAATGTTCAAACTTACGCTTTTTGCAGACAAATTCCCAGCCATGCCTTGTGTCTTTCTCGATAATTTCATGAGGTAGGTCCCGGATGTTTACTGTCCGTGTTAGCGAGGAGTTGTTGACGACCATCTAGCCACAGCATTTTTACTAAGTCTTTAGCATGCTCCAAATTCTACACCAGTTTCTCTCCCTGAGCCTTGAAATGATCACCGACACCTACTTTCTGAGGCTAAAGACTTGTTACCTCTCAAAGCAGAGCTCTCAATATCCCTGCATTTTTCCAGCAGTACCGCCCGGGTAAACAAAGTACTCGTTTAGCAAATAACTACACAGCAGGATATTAGACGAGGCAGACACTGCACCTCGCAAGACTTTCTCCCTCACTGGACTTAATGATGTCCTAAGGAATACTCTGCTCTAGGAGGCCAACGGAAAATCAAACTCTAACGACGCCATTGCGAGCTAACTGACCGCGCGAAGACTTCAAATGCACGTTTCTTTCTTTGAGAGAGAGTGGAAACTAACTGACAAATAAAACTGGAGGGGATGGGGGGGGGGGGGGAGTGGGGATAAGACCTTAATGCAAAAATTAAGTCAGGGACAGTTTCTTTCTCTTCTTCTAATTATTAATGTAGCTAGCATGCCCCCCGCCCCGTCCAAAAAAGATAAAAAAGAAAAAGAGTGAGAGACATGTAATAGGAGTTAGTATGGACTCCAGGAGCCCTGTTTTGAAAACTCCAGCTATATATTTCAAGCAAATAGGTGAAATTGTAAAGAAAAAGCTTATAATCGACTTTAAACGATGTCACACGTTCAACTGAACAGTACTGAGCGCAAACAGAAAAAAGGGTGCCTTTAGAAGATCAAAAATCAGACATTAAATGTTGGTTTTACTCAGCACCATGATATATATTGCTTGTTAAATAGCTAGCCTCTTCTGACATCACACACATTGTGAAAATCGTGCTTTAACGCTCGGTTTGAAGGCAATTCTTTTAATGTCAGTAGCTTTTTGGCGTTGAAAACGCCGTGATTTGGACAGGATTGGCCATAAAACTGAGAAACTGAATGTCCACATGTGTTATTACCTTGAGACATCTAGCCGAACTTTTCAAAACCAGGCTCATGAAAATTTGAGGGGTTTTAGAACTTTCTTTATCAATACCTCGGTTTATCAAAAGGGAGACTTGCATTTAGGCCCGTTATGAACCTACAGGCTCTGTCAAAGGGAAGACAAATAATACATGTTATTTGTCTTGCAATTAGACATGAAATTGACGTGACCTCTGACATGAGAATTTTGGTGCGTTATTCGGCCAAATCTCTCTAGAATACGCTCTTTCTGACGGCAAAGTTAGCTTTGGAATTAGCGGCATAGATTTAGGCGAAGTCTAGCAGCGTTTTCAACCGAGCGTTCGTGATTGCTACGAAGAATCACAGCTAATTATTGTCGAATTTTATTTGTGTAAATTATCGCTCGATTTTGTGATCACTTCTGACACCGGAAACCAGTCATTATGACACTTTCAGACTATCAAATCACTCGATAAAGTTGCGAGGGCGGAAACTAGTCAAAAAAATGTTCAAACTTACGCTTTTTGCAGACAAATTCCCAGCCATGCCTTGTGTCTTTCTCGATAATTTCATGAGGTAGGTCCCGGATGTTTACTGTCCGTGTTAGCGAGGAGTTGTTGACGACCATCTAGCCACAGCATTTTTACTAAGTCTTTAGCATGCTCCAAATTCTACACCAGTTTCTCTCCCTGAGCCTTGAAATGATCACCGACACCTACTTTCTGAGGCTAAAGACTTGTTACCTCTCAAAGCAGAGCTCTCAATATCCCTGCATTTTTCCAGCAGTACCGCCCGGGTAAACAAAGTACTCGTTTAGCAAATAACTACACAGCAGGATATTAGACGAGGCAGACACTGCACCTCGCAAGACTTTCTCCCTCACTGGACTTAATGATGTCCTAAGGAATACTCTGCTCTAGGAGGCCAACGGAAAATCAAACTCTAACGACGCCATTGCGAGCTAACTGACCGCGCGAAGACTTCAAATGCACGTTTCTTTCTTTGAGAGAGAGTGGAAACTAACTGACAAATAAAACTGGAGGGGATGGGGGGGGGGGGGAGTGGGGATAAGACCTTAATGCAAAAATTAAGTCAGGGACAGTTTCTTTCTCTTCTTCTAATTATTAATGTAGCTAGCATGCCCCCCGCCCCGTCCAAAAAAGATAAAAAAGAAAAAGAGTGAGAGACATGTAATAGGAGTTAGTATGGACTCCAGGAGCCCTGTTTTGAAAACTCCAGCTATATATTTCAAGCAAATAGGTGAAATTGTAAAGAAAAAGCTTATAATCGACTTTAAACGATGTCACACGTTCAACTGAACAGTACTGAGCGCAAACAGAAAAAAGGGTGCCTTTAGAAGATCAAAAATCAGACATTAAATGTTGGTTTTACTCAGCACCATGATATATATTGCTTGTTAAATAGCTAGCCTCTTCTGACATCACACACATTGTGAAAATCGTGCTTTAACGCTCGGTTTGAAGGCAATTCTTTTAATGTCAGTAGCTTTTTGGCGTTGAAAACGCCGTGATTTGGACAGGATTGGCCATAAAACTGAGAAACTGAATGTCCACATGTGTTATTACCTTGAGACATCTAGCCGAACTTTTCAAAACCAGGCTCATGAAAATTTGAGGGGTTTTAGAACTTTCTTTATCAATACCTCGGTTTATCAAAAGGGAGACTTGCATTTAGGCCCGTTATGAACCTACAGGCTCTGTCAAAGGGAAGACAAATAATACATGTTATTTGTCTTGCAATTAGACATGAAATTGACGTGACCTCTGACATGAGAATTTTGGTGCGTTATTCGGCCAAATCTCTCTAGAATACGCTCTTTCTGACGGCAAAGTTAGCTTTGGAATTAGCGGCATAGATTTAGGCGAAGTCTAGCAGCGTTTTCAACCGAGCGTTCGTGATTGCTACGAAGAATCACAGCTAATTATTGTCGAATTTTATTTGTGTAAATTATCGCTCGATTTTGTGATCACTTCTGACACCGGAAACCAGTCATTATGACACTTTCAGACTATCAAATCACTCGATAAAGTTGCGAGGGCGGAAACTAGTCAAAAAAATGTTCAAACTTACGCTTTTTGCAGACAAATTCCCAGCCATGCCTTGTGTCTTTCTCGATAATTTCATGAGGTAGGTCCCGGATGTTTACTGTCCGTGTTAGCGAGGAGTTGTTGACGACCATCTAGCCACAGCATTTTTACTAAGTCTTTAGCATGCTCCAAATTCTACACCAGTTTCTCTCCCTGAGCCTTGAAATGATCACCGACACCTACTTTCTGAGGCTAAAGACTTGTTACCTCTCAAAGCAGAGCTCTCAATATCCCTGCATTTTTCCAGCAGTACCGCCCGGGTAAACAAAGTACTCGTTTAGCAAATAACTACACAGCAGGATATTAGACGAGGCAGACACTGCACCTCGCAAGACTTTCTCCCTCACTGGACTTAATGATGTCCTAAGGAATACTCTGCTCTAGGAGGCCAACGGAAAATCAAACTCTAACGACGCCATTGCGAGCTAACTGACCGCGCGAAGACTTCAAATGCACGTTTCTTTCTTTGAGAGAGAGTGGAAACTAACTGACAAATAAAACTGGAGGGGATGGGGGGGGGGGGGGGAGTGGGGATAAGACCTTAATGCAAAAATTAAGTCAGGGACAGTTTCTTTCTCTTCTTCTAATTATTAATGTAGCTAGCATGCCCCCGCCCCGTCCAAAAAAGATAAAAAAGAAAAAGAGTGAGAGACATGTAATAGGAGTTAGTATGGACTCCAGGAGCCCTGTTTTGAAAACTCCAGCTATATATATATATATATATAT
Organism: Pachyseris speciosa; assembly: GCA_016490735.1. Classification (NCBI taxonomy): domain Eukaryota; kingdom Metazoa; phylum Cnidaria; class Anthozoa; order Scleractinia; family Pachyseridae; genus Pachyseris; species Pachyseris speciosa. The sequence continues at coordinate 367,551 of JAEMWC010000851.1, read as the reverse complement.
ATATATATATATATATATATATATATATATATATATATATATATATATATATATATTAATTGAATAAATGTTTGAAAGAAAATTTGCCCTGAGCGGGATATATATATATATGATCGTGAAAGTAGCAGATTAATAATGGTTTGAACAAATAAAACAACACTTTTAAGTTTAAAATAAGACGTGTCGTGTTTCGACATACTTATGCCATCTTCAGTTGCAAATGTTCGTTACCCCGATTCCCCATCAGGTCGACCTGGTGACCAGTCTAGCTAAATGTCGATCGACAGTTAATACATTTTCCGCTGGTATTTAGCGTCACATACCTCAGGTGTCGGAGGACGCTAATTGCGAAGTCGTGATTGGTCGTTTCTTTCTATTTATACTTTACGGCGGTTTAGCTCGATCTCTCTCGCTTGCAGCCCTACACTTTTTATCCTTCGAGCCGGTTCAAGTTTTCTATTTCACTCGAGTTTAGTCCGCCCGCCCGCCCACCCTCTTTTCAGATATGTTCCTATTTTTCTGTTCCTGTTTATCCATTGCCTGATACTGCCTTTGTTTTCATTTATTTCAAGGCGGCAGAGAGGCTTACATGGATCGCGCGCGATGCTTCAGATGCTTCAAGCTCGGCCACTGGGCAAGAGACTGTACCAGCGCTTGGTCGAGTCCCAGAAATGCCTACAGTGGATCCGGCTTTACCCCCGGATACTCTTACCTCTCCAACAAGCCCAGTCAGGGAATGCAACCCCAACCCGGTCCTTAGCAGTGACGTGTTTGAAGAGGAAGTTGCGGATATTGCACAGGTACATCGTGAAAGCGGATTGTTTGAGTTTGAGTTGACTGATCGTTCGCCACTTGTAAATGTTAAAGGGAATCTTCGAAGAAAACTGGATTTTTGGAAACGCATTGGAACCTCGAAATTTATTCTCAATGTCATAGAGAGGGGATATATGCTTCTTTTCCTTAGTCTTTACGGAACCAGCAGTGTTTAGAAACAACAGATCATCCCTTGCCCATGCTGACTTTGTTGAGGATGCTATATGTGAACTTGTTGAGTCGGGTCGTGTTCTTGAAGTTGTAGAACCTCCCTTGGTGGTCAATCCCTTGTCAGTTTCCGTTCACGCCACAGGCAAAATGAGGCTAATTCTTGATTTAAGATACATTAATAAGTGTCTGAGAAAAATGCGCGTGAGATATGAAGATTGGAAAATTGCCTTGTCCTACTTCATGACAGAAGTTTTTATGTTTTCTTTTGACTTGAAGAGCGGATATCACCGTATTGAAATTATTGAGGGTCATCAAACCTTCCTCGGTTTCTCTTGAGGGCATCGTGGTTCTAAATTCGCAAAGTTTTACGTTTTTACAGTTTTGCCTTTTGGTTTATCGTCCGCGCCTCACATTTTCACCAAAACCCGCCTTAAGCCTTTGGAAAAACATTGGAGACATCAAGGCATATGCATTGCTATTTTTCTTGACGATGGCTGGGCTATAGAAAGAGATCGCCAAGTGTGTAGTAGCATAGCTAAAGCACTGAAAAACGATCTTTTAATGACGCAGGTATTATCACAAATGACGAGAAATCGATATGGGAACCTTGCCAGCGAATCGATTGGTTGGGTCTTACATGGGACAGTGTAATCGTCGATAGAAGGTTTGCCAAAATTCTCAGTGCTATTGACAGTATTGTTGACTCTGGCTTCGTTTTTTCTGCCAGGAAACTGGCCTCTTTCACAGGACAAATTATTTCTGCATCACCAGTCTCCGGGAATATCTCCAGAATCATGACTAGGCACTGCGTTTTGTCTACATTAACTGTCCAGCATTGGGATGAGAAAATTGAATTAGATCAGTATTGCATTGAAGAGTTGCGTTTTTGGAGAACAAATTTGAATTCCCTCAAGATCCGGGATTGTTTGCTCATCCATAAGCCTCAACGTTTCGTTTATTCTGATGCGAGTGCCACTGGCTGTGGTTCTATTATTACCCTTAACGAGGATCATATCTGTCATAGACTTTGGAAACCATCCGAATGCTCCAAAAGTTCTACTTGGAGAGAGCTTGCCGCCATTGATTTTGCTCTCGAGTCGTTCGCCCCAGTTCTGAAGGATTCCCTCGTCAAGTGGTTTACGGATAGTCAGTCGGCTGCAAAAATCGTAGAAATGGGAAACATGAAGCTGGACCTGCACAGACTAGCTGTCAAAATTTTCCAAATTTGTGCTGTGCATAATATTCGCTTGGAGGGCCAGTGGATCCCCCGTACGGAACATGAAAGAGCAGATAATATCAGTCGTCTTATTGACTTTGACGATTGGCAGATTACTCCGGAACTGTTTCTCCGTTTAGAAGAATTATGGGGTCCGCACACAGTTGACTGTTTTGCTAATTTTTATACTACGAAACTGCCAAGAATCTTTTCCCGTTTTTGGAACCCGGCGACATCAGGGGTGGACTTTTTTGTTCAAAATCTAGAGTCTGAAAATTGTTTAGTGGTTCCTCGACTACCTCTTGTTGCTCGCGCCCTCCATCATCTGAGTTTACAGAAGGCGAGGGCGACTATTGTGATACCACTATGGCTTTCGTCCAGTTTCTGGCCTCTACTCACAAGTAAATACAAGCGGTTTTTGAAAGGATGTTTCATGCAGAATGGATCTGAGGCTCTCACTTTAGGAAGAAATTTGAATTCATTCCTGGGCTCTGTAAATTTTACAGCCAATGTTGTAGCGCTTAGACTGGAATTTTTGTAAAGAATGAAATTCCCGCGCGTTTCGTTTATTTTTAAGCTGGCAAGGGTCCCTGTAGTTCGAGTTTCTAGAATTGTATGACACTGGTCATGAGGAGGATGTATGTGCTAAGAGAAATGACACTGGTCATATGCACTGGCAATTGCTTACAGGAGTGTGAGCTGAAGCATTTGAGTGGTCCATAAGGGGCCAAGAGGGTCTGATTTATCACTCACATATTGTATGAACTTTATGTAGAGCAGCTGTGTCCATCTGTTTTATATTCGCGAGCTGACTTGGGACCCACTGTGTCTTAGACTATGTGGCCGAACATGTGTAAACGTTTGCTGTCTTCCTTACGACATTGTTAGTTTGGTGTTATGAGCGAGTCCCCGCTTTAGCGGCGCACGCCCTTTCTAGGGCCTTCGTGTTTTGTCTGGTTTATCTATCCCTGCGAGCGTCAGGCATTTGTTTTCGAGTTCTAGGATTCTTAAGCGCGGATAATTTATGCTCCGTTGCCGTTACATTGCGATATTATGGAGTTTAGTTTTTCCTTTAATATGTTTTTTAGGTGTTTATTTCTTACTTTGCCTTTTGTTATAGACTTTATGTTTATAATTTTTCTTGCATGTCTTAATAGCAAGTAAAGCTTGGACGTTACTCCCTTCTGCTCTTAGCCTTGATCGGCATTCCTTATTTAGTGCCTTGCTTAACTCTAGGGCTAATTCTAATGCGAAATAATACATTAACGAAATTAAAAAGTTTTTTGTGTGGTGTAGGAGTAGACAGATTTCTGTTCAGTTACCTTTTACTGCTCCTGTGGTCGCCCTTTATCTATTTAACTTAGATCAACAGCTTAGGTCCCCCGCCTCAGTGGTCTTGGTCCATACGGCGCTCAAATGGCTCCATTCTTTTTCACCTGATAACGGCCCTAATCCTTTGGATAACGCCTGCTGCAGAAGCTTGGTTGAGTGTGCCAAGAGAACAAGGAGCCTTCCAGTTAGCAAGAAGAAGCCCGTTGATGCTGACGTCGTTAAAAGTATTATCGACAGATTTGGTGCTGAAGGCGCTTCTTTGAAGGACTTACGTATTGCGGCAGTAACCTCTTTAGACTTCGCTGGAGTTTTTCGTTTTAATGAATTAGCCAACATTCAGCCCAACCACTTATTCTTTCACGAGGAGTTTGTTAAAGTATTTGTACCAAAGAGTAAAACAGATGTGTATAGGGAGGGGAACTATGTGTATATCTCTAAGTTAGAGAGTAATTATTGTCCTCTGGCGGTTTTGCGTAGGTATATCCAAGCAGCCGATATTGACCTATCTAGCCAGTTACCCTTGTTCAGGCCGTTAACGAAGAAGAAGTTAGGGTATACTCTTAGAAATGGCAAATTATCTTATACCCGTTGTAGGGAGATATTCAAGGACGCTTTAAAGTATGTGGGCTATGATCCTAAAGATTACGGTCTCCATAGTCTACGTTCTGGTGGGATAACCTCTGTTGTTACTAACGACCCCTCGCGTAACGTTTCTGAAAGATTGCTAAAGCTTCACGGACGCTGGAAAAGTGACGAGGCTAAGGACGTATTAGAACCACAGTGTAGCCGTTTACGAGTAACAAAATATCTAGGAATTTAGATTATTGTCCATTATATTATTCTCTTGTAATGTATCTTTGTAAAAAGAAAAAAAAAAAAAACAGACAAACAAAGGGTAATGGGGTCCGCATGCAATCCACCCATGCTTCGTTGTACTTGTTTTTGCGGATATTTAAGTGGTAAATAATTTACGTTCGTTTGAACGTAGTGAATTAGAACGTAATAAGTGTCGATCGACATTTATGTGTCGATCGACAGTTATAAGTGTCGATCGACAGTTATAAGTGTCGACGAGCGAAAAAAGAGAGATGCTTTCAATGGCCCTTATAAGCCACCGTAGATACGTTTCTGTGACCAGCAGACTGCGCTTGGGGACAGGCAATCTCGTATCCAGAGTCCTCATGCTCTTTGGTCAGCGGTTAGTCGCCAGGAGAGACTCTGGGATAATGGAAAAAAAATTCAAATTTTTGGACTGGCTGGCCCGTAACGGCTTCCATTGTTTTACCCCAGATTTTCTGGGAAAATGGCGGCCCATTGTCCCAGAGTCTCTCCGGGCGTCCACCCGCTGACCAAAGGGTCCGAGGACCCTGGGTACGAGATTGGGGGACAGGTGGTCAGCCCGTTACCCAGACTCTACCCAACCCTGGGATGTGCGTGAGGACAGACCACAGCACCGGGAACTACGTTTCCTACTCTTTTCGATCAGTATGTGGGTTCTTTTACATCCCCTTGACGAAAACAACAGATCTTTCATTAGCTCCTTTTGTTCGTCCACCGGCATTTGTTTGTTTCACCATTGTTATCTGTCTCTCTAGAGATTGGCTGCAAACCAACTAATGGTCTGCAAAATGTTACCACGTGACAGGTTATTAGTTCAGTACGAAAGTAACTTTCAATAATTTCACATAAATTGACCATTTTTTATCAAATTGTTCACTTTTTCGTGCTTGATGTGTGCTGTAAACCTACATTTTGCTCAAAAGTTGCTCAGAAAGGCAAAACTTGCTTGAGGTTGATATAAGTGCAAGAAGTTGCTGCAAATGTTAACAGTTGCTCAAAAGTTGCCGAGCGCAATCGGGACAGGCCTATCCCCTTTTAACATCACTGCCCAATGACGCGATCATCTGAATTGAAGCGGATACTGAGCACACAGCTACCATGATCTTATCAATTACCGTAAACTGCCGCTTATAAGCCCACCACTCATCTACCTGTTAACAAAAAATACATCCAATAATCCCCCCATCCAGATGTAAGCCCCCCTCTAGTAGCTGTTCAGTGTTTGTTTGGTATCGAAATGAAGTTGATTTAAAGCTAAATGTAAAACCTGTATTTCCAACAACACTACAGAGCTGGTTTCGAAGCGTTTTTCTTTTTCGGTTCTTGTCAGCAGGGAAATTCTCAGGGGTAATATATACTAAACGTGCTAAAACAAACAGGTTGCAATATTAAAAACAGACTGCAATATTTTTAATATTGCAGCAGCCTGTTTGTTTTATGACGCTTAGTATATATGGATCTTTTAAAACGGCCTTGTTTTACGCTAAAAAAACGCCAATCTTTAAATACTTTAAGGATCCAGCGCCATTTCCTCCGACTGTTTTCAGTGGCCCAACTTCTTCCAAATTCTTCCAACTCGGTTGTCCTACTAGGCTTCTCACAAAGCGCTCATCTGAAGCAAAATTAAACACCACACATTACTAATAAAAATGCCATGGCGCGATTCAATTAAATCATGTATTAAAAGCAGGATAATTAAACGGGCTAATGAAACTTACCCTCGTTCTCCAAACCACCAGCTTTAGGTGAATCTTCGCCAGTATTTCGAGTTCGGTTTTGTTGTGTTCTAAAAATCGCCTCTTCATCCTCGTCTGATGTGAAGCCATCGTCGTACACTTCTTTCATGTCTGGTCACAACTGAAGGAAAAAGTTACTCTGCACGTGCAAATACCACGGTATATCTAATTGTCTATTGTTTCCGTATGGTTTGCCGGAAAACAGAGAAGAACAAAGAGATCTATTGAAATTATCATTAGTGGCAATTGTTCAGTAAACCCGCCAGTTGGAAAACATCACATGCTCAAAAACAAACAACACAAATTAACTATTAAAACAAAGGCATCTCCAGAAAAAAACTATGATAAGTGCAAAATGGGCCGCATTTCTCAGACTGCAAGTTGTTTTGCAGTAGTTCAGAGACCTGCTTGTTGAAATATGTTGAAAACAACAACACACAGTGGTCAGCGGTCAGCTAAGATGGCCGCCAATTTTCTAGCTCCGTTCTCTGTACTCGTTTTGGCAGTCTTACTTGGTCAAAAATCGTACTATATGCCACACTCTGTGATAGGAATTGATGGTTTTGGTTTAAATACTACTCTGGCGAGTAGTGATCCCATTCCAACTGGATTTGTAGCGATTCATAGCCAAAACAGGCTCAACAGAACGTCGTGCACATGTTCGAGCTCAGCAGTGATCAAAAGATTTCTTCTGTCAATGCTACTTTTGGGCGGCGACATCCAGCTTAATCCTGGGCCAAATTGGAAATATCCCTGTGGTGTATGCAATAAGGCAGTTAAAAGAAATCAGAAAGGGATACAATGTGATCATTGTGATTTGTGGTATCACACGAAGTGCTGCTCCGTTGGGGACGAAATGTACCAGATCCTAGCTAATTCGTCTTGTACCTGGATGTGTGTGGACTGCGGGCTACCCAGTTTTTCTGACTCGCTATTTGAGACCTCATTAGACTCATTTAACTCCTTTTCGTCTCTGGAATTGTTGTCACAGGAATTGTTACAGCAGTCATCTTTTACTACACCCTTCAATGATAGACCTAAAGAGAAGAAACGTTCAAACAAGAACAATTTAACCAAGCTGAAAGTCCTGAGCCTAAATTGTAACAGCATCAGAAGTCAGCGTAAAAGTGGCCTTCTTAAAACCCTTATTGATTCTGAGAAACCTCATATTATCCTAGGCTCTGAATCAAAGTTGGACTCATCAATTTCTAATGGTGAAGCTTTCCCATGCGACTATGAGATCTTCCGTAAAGACAGAATAAGTGACAATCCTGGTGGAGGGGTTTTCATTGCTATCCATAATACAATTCTTGCAACACACCAACCAAATCTTGATAGTAATTCTGAAGCCATATGGGTTAAATTAGAGTTTGTCAAGCAAAAACCTCTGTATTTAGCATCAGTTTATCGCCCACCAGGATCCCAAGAAGGGGCTCTTGATGAGCTTGAAAACTCTTTGCTTTCTCTTCAATCCAATGGATCATGTCCACGTGTTATACTTACAGGTGATTTTAATGTACCAGATATTATGTGGGAGCAGTCTTCAGTATCTTCAAATCCACAATATGGCCTATCCTTGAATCAAAAGATGTTAAGCATTGTTGAAAACTCTGGTTTGACACAATTGGTGACCTTCCCAACCAGAGGAGAGTCAATATTAGACCTTGTTTTATCTAGCCATTCTGACTTAGTATCCAATATTCATAGTACAGAAGGCATAAGTGACCACTCAGCGGTATCCTTTGACTTAAATCTGGCAATTAAATTGAACAAGAAAAAGCCAAGATTTGTATATAAATTTAGTAATACTGATTTTAATGAAGTGAGAATGGATGCTACAGAGCTTAGCAAAGGCTTCTTTGCTAGAAATCCTTTGGATTATTCTGTTGAGGATAATTGGCAATTTTTTAAAACCGGTCTGCTGGAAATCTTACACAAGAGAGTCCACACAAAGAAACTGGGGTCATGGAGTGATACCCCATGGATGACAAGTGATTTAAAAAGATTGCTAAGGAAGAAGAAAAGATTATATAACAACTACAAGAGATCAAATAACCCAGGTGACAAGCAGAAATATCGTCAATTTCAAAAACACTTGAATGGGAAATTACGCAAGGCTCAAGATGATTTTATAGCAGCAACACTGGATATTGAACCTAGCGATAAACCCAAGAAGTTTTGGTCTTATATAAAGGCTAAGAGACAGGATCAGATTGGCGTTCCTCCCCTAATGAGTGATACAGGAATTAAAGTCGATAGTCTTGGTAAAGCTGAAACTCTGAATGCTCAATTTCAACAAGTATTTACACAGGAAGATGTATCATCTATTCCCAATACAGCCTCTTGTGGTACAGCTGGTATGGATCCTATAATTTTTTATGTCGAGGGAATAAAAAAGCTCCTTCAGAACCTTGACTGCAAAAAGGCAAATGGTCCAGATGATATCCCTACTCGACTTATCAAGGATACTGCTCCTGAAATTGCTGAAGTAGTATGTTTCCTGTTTAACCAATCTTATAGTTTAAGTCAGCTTCCTACAGATTGGTGTAAAGCTAATGTTGTACCAATTTTCAAGAAAGGCGCTAAACAAGACCCTAATAATTACAGACCAGTATCTCTTACTGTAACTTTGTGTAAAGTGATGGAGCATGTCATCTATCGGAGCATTATGCAGCATTTGGAGCATAATAACATCTTGTATTCCAAACAACATGGTTTTAGAAAGAATCATTCATGCGAAACTCAACTCCTGCTCACTATTGAAGACCTAGCAAAGAATTTGGATGAGGGATCTGAAGTTGATCTACAGATTTTTGATTTCAGCAAGGCCTTTGACAAGGTACCCCATCAGAGATTACTCTCAAAATTGAATTATTATGGAATTCAGGGAAAAACACTTGCTTGGATTAATTCGTGGCTTACAGAGAGATTTCAGCGTGTAGTTGTGGATGGTGAAGCTTCTAGCTTTGCTAAGGTCACCTCAGGAGTACCACAGGGTACAGTTCTGGGTCCTCTTATGTTCTTACTGTTTATAAATGACATTCATGAGAATTTAGTCAGTACATTGAGACTATTTGCTGATGATGCATTATTATACAGATCAATCAACACAATGAATGACAGTGTTATCTTGCAGAATGATATTGACAAATTAGTATCTTGGAGCAAGACATGGCAAATGCAGTTTAATGTGACTAAATGTCATACAATGAAGATATCAAGGAAGAAGGAACCTGTGTTGATGGATTATTACATCGATGGCCAAAAGCTGTCTCCTGTGAAGAACCATCCTTATTTGGGAGTTATGTTATCTAACGACCTAAGATGGAATTCTCATGTGGAAAATATTGTGGTCAAAGCAAATAAGTCACTTGGTTTTGTAAGGCGCAACCTTTACCCTTGTTCTGAAAAAACAAAGCGTTCAGCTTATGTAACCATTGTGAGACCAAATTTGGAGTATGCTACTACTGTGTGGGATCCATACAGACAAGAACAGATTGATTCAATTGAAGCAGTCCAGCGGCGTGCAGCCAGATTTATCAAAAGAGACTATAACAGAACTTCTTCCGTTACAGAAATGCTACAGTCATTAGATTTAGATCTTTTAGAGGATAGACGTAAAGCCCATCGATTGAATATATTTTATTTAGCAGTTAACAATTTGATTGCATTGCCTATACCTAATTATTTTTTAACTAAACAGCGTTTTACTAGATCATTTTCTAATGATTCATTTATTCAAGCCAATTGCAATCATGATTATTATTTTTATAGTTTCTATCCAAGGACAATAAGGGACTGGAACTCTCTACCAAGTGGCATTCGTACTAGTGCCAATTTTTCATTATTTAAAGATCACTGTTTCTCAGCTATTAGAAATAATTGATTGCTGTAATTAATTTTTTTTTTTTTAATATTATCTATCTTATTTATTTGTATATATGTATTTTTTATCGAGAAATAATTTTATCATTTGAAATATTGTAATATATTACTGTACTTAATTTATAAGTGTTTTCTTTTTAATTATTATTTTATATATTTATTTATTTATTATTATTATTATTATTATTTTTTTTTTTTAATTTATATCGACTTGATGCGAAAGCGTTGTTGATTAATAAATGTAGATGTAGATGTAGACATACACGAAACGCTATCAAATGTTCAAACGCTACTGCTTTTATTGGGATGCAAGGCATCTCAGTCACCAATTCCCAATTGAGCTAATCAACAAGTGGTAATTATTTCTTTTGTACGTTCAGGAACAAAGCGGAAGGGGCGCCTGCAATCAGTGATTTAGTGCAGAGAGAGAACAATGGCACTGGGTGTTGAATATTGCAGAAAAAAAAGGGCACTGGGTGTTGAATATTGTTGAATACTGAATATTGCTGCCGGCCTCAGTAACTATCTAATACATAGTCGTTCAGTTGGCTGCTCACCATCTCTCAAGCTAAACGTTCACCAAATTAGAATGGCTTCAACATGTACGGAACAACAATTTGCTTGGGAGAAAATAATACTTTCTAACACAAAAATGTGCTGAACACAGTTTTTCTTTGCGCCATTCAGCTACATAACTATCCTTGGTTGTTATCCAGAGAACGGCATTTTGCAAGTCTGGTTTACAGGTCCGTTATAGCGCGCATGTATAGTAACTAGGAGGTCTTCGCTGGTCGCTAGGGTTAATGGCACTACATTTACAATCGCCACTAAAATGTGTCTTTTCCATCGTCTTTGCCAAACAGCCATAACAGCCATATTCTGATAGCGTGTTTCGATTGCCAGAGACATGGCGGTAAAAAACCACTCAATCACCAACTGAACTGAAGTGTGAACAGCAAATGTTTCAAGTAGCTCGCCAGTGGACGCGTTCTGTAGGTAAACAAACTGATAAGAGTATTTTAATCCGTTAGCAGACACTATAGCAGTTGACTCGCACCACATGCTTAGTATTGCAATATCCGCCATTAGTCTCTCACGGCGAGGAGTACGAAAACTTCCCCAGGGGGCTGATTGTCGTTTCCAAATGGTGTGACAAATATGATCAATTGCAACCATTGTGCTTCGTTCTATTACCTCTGCAGTGCCATGAATTATGCCAAGAAGCACGGTGGATTGTAAACGGTCGAGATCTGCTTGCAAAACTCGAAAAACAACAGCTGATCCGAAATACAATGGCAATAATAATACGTACGAATATCCTGGGTGGGTGATGTTGTACATTCGTTGAACGCAAATTCGCGAGATTACTTTGAGAACAACTCCGATGAGAGGAGCGAAGAGTGCAATTAAGAGCTTGCCTTCTTTGCTTTGTCTATTATAGGCCGGGTACAGTAAGTAGGCTGCAATAATGAAAACGATGAAACAAAAGCAGCCAGGTACTAGAAATTGGAAGGACAAAGCCAGCTTTGCTTTTGCTGACCGCGTACACAAGTGGTTTACTACAAGGTAGACTTGCCAACATACACAGATAAGGAAGAGAACATTGAGCGGGATCTTTTGTGAGACTGAAATGAAGGAATGAGAAAGTGAGAAAGCTTGTAGAGCAAGGCGATAAAGTGCATCGAGGCAAAAGATAACAACGCAAACGAGAAATAACTTTCCCTTCAGCCCCATCAACTGAAACGGACGAAAAAGGAAAAGTAGGTTTGCGAAGTACCAAAAGTACAAAAAACAAGCGGATATTATGCCAGCAATAGACCTCATCCACTGCACTTCTTTTGGAATCAGTTTAGTGTTCTGAAATTGACAGTTTAATTCAATTCTTAAACGCACGTATGAGATAAGCACGTATATAGTACCGATGACAGTGGCGGTAAGAAGCGAAATCAGAGCCGCTATATACACTGATTTACAAGCAGTACGTAGAGGGGATGGTCTGAGTCGCTTCCAAGCCATAGCTCTATCCTCATCTCGCTTATCATCCCCAGTTTCTTTGCTTTCCTCTGGTGAGCATGCGTCAATAACCCTAACATTAAGACTACTGGACGTGAGACAGTCCGAGCTTGTAGGCTGTCTGTTGCTGTATTCTTGGTAAATAAGCTCGTCAACAGGCTGACAATACCATTCTCGACCCGTGCTTTCCAATGGATTGTAACCAAAAGACTCTGCTGTGAATTCAGGTTCCTCTACTAGGTTGTAGAGCTCTGTCACGCTTCTTGTAAAACTGAACACGACGTGACCAAAAATCTCTATAAGTGTATTGCTGCTCATTTCAGCGCGCAGATGCCAACAATATTACTCTCACAGCTTTTTATTCGTTATTCCAACAAATTGCTCGGTTTATCGTTTCCCCTCCGGCGATTTCAGTAAAGGATATCTGAGTTCTCGGTGTTGTTTCAGTGCTTTATAAATACCGCTAAGTTAATCAGTTATTCTAATGAACTTTGCTGTTGACAGCCTGTGGACGAAAACCGGAAACCAACTGAGAAAATCGAAATGGTTGAAAAGGGTTTCAACGTGCTATTTCGCAAGGAACCGACTGAACTGAAAGGAATCTTAAACGATTACGCCCACTATGTTCAGTTTCCACGGTTTAAGTCGCAACGGAATAACATTTTGGACGTGCATTATGTGAACCAGAGCCGGGTTAGAAGATGAAGCCAGAAAAAGAGCGTTTTCGGAACTTCTTAAACATTTGCTAGCTTTCAGGAAGTTGGGAGATCGCAACCTTGGCTAAGCCGGCTTAAATAAATCTTATCGTATGGGAGTAAATGGGATCATTTTCACAAACAATGAGAGTCGATAATTTTAGGTCCACAAAACTGACAACTGACATGGACTATCCACCCAGGAAGTATCCATCATGTAGCACAATTGATTAGATGTGAAATGAATTATTTTCATCCAGTGCACCAAGCCTGATAGATAGAAAGTGTTTCGAATTATGTAAGGCAATATTAACCTCAAGTAAAGAAAAAGGAAATCACAAGAAAATGCGAACGTTCCTGTCCACAGTGAACAAAAGCAATTTTCAATAAACTTTTTTGTAAGGAGTGGTTTAAACGTGGCAGGCTTCTATTCATGCAGTAGTCATTACAAAATCAAGTTACTGGAAGCCAGTTGTGCTTATCTTAAGCATTTCCGAAACTCGTGGTCCAGGAATGTACAAACTTTCTGTTTATGATGAGAGAAGGGGAAAAGATTTAGGTAAAAAAACACGAATTACTAATTGTTTACTGCTGACAAATTACGTTTTAAAGATTGATCACTGAAATATGTTAACATTATTTCATTTTCTTTTATCTTACTAAAATTAGAACGAGCCGGTTGACATGTTCTTTTTTGCCTTGTAAGGACGTTTATTTATTTCTGTGGCTGACTGTTGTACGTGCCTAAAGCTCTTGCTAAAACTATCGCCTGATTATTGTCCACGATTTCTACAATTCATCTGAAGCTTTATAAATAACTCTTCCGAGCCATTCTTAGGAACCACGTGTTCATGATGTAGTTGTCCACTTCCCACGTACAGCACCCTCATTTTGTAGCTTCATACGAATCATACGAATCATAAAACGGTTATCTAAATAATATGTATATTTTTAGCAAAGCCTTATAGCCGAGCTCCACAATTTTTTAAACTGGAATTTACATAATTCTTTTTCTCGTACCATCTGTCCGTCCCGCTCATGCAATGCTATAGAAAGCCCATTATTGGGAGCGTACTATATTCCTATCACGGCGTTTTCAAAAACCAGATTATCTTTGCATTCAATTTCCCGCGAAAATCAGACTCCCTCAGGAGATCCGATGACATCGCAAGTATGTTATAGGTGAACACTCAGCAAAAACCATTGAAACCAAACTTTGGGCACATGTCTTAACGATATGTCGTAGTGTCAAAGAAATCGAAGCTTGTGCTCTATCGATAATTTTGATCTCAAAACGTATACTCAAGAGCCTATAGAAAACTATTGCTGGCCTCCTTAAGGTTGCAATTTCGGAACGGGTCCAGAACAGCAGGGAATCTATAAATGACCCATAAATGATAACGGAGTTTACTCTGGTGCGAGTTAACAGTGACAGCTGCACCGCACTTATACTCTTGTTTGTAACTCAGTAGCCTGTTCGTTTCAGATTCATTTCAGATCATCCATTTCGTTGAAGAATGATCACTAAGAAAAGCCACTTTATCTTTGATGGTCAATACTACGACCAAATTGATGGTGTAGCCATGGGTTCACCATCAGGCCCAGTTTTGGCTAATATTTTCATGTGCCACTTTGAAGAAAGATGGGTCACGAACGGTAAAGGTTTCCTTCACTTTGGCATAGGTACGTTGATGCACCTTCACCAAGTCTGACAGTAAAGACACTGCGAACGAGTTTTAACAGCATTTGAACAGTCGTCACAACAGTTTCAAATTCACTATTGAATTTGAACAGAACAAGATTCCATTTTTAGACATTCTTGTCAAACGCTGCCAAAAAAAACACCTTCATGACATCCATTTACCGGAAGAAGACATTCACTGGCCTCTACACCAAATGGGATTCGTTCACACCACGCAAAATTACAAAATTACAAAATTAATCTCATTTGCACGCTCAATTATTGTTGCTATCGAATTTGCTCCACGCCTTCTTTGTTGCAATAAGCTCTCAACGATCTTCGGAAACGAGCATAATATAGGCCGTCGAACCTGCGTGAGAATTTCAAAATACTTAAGAAATGCCGGAGCAAACTGGAGTGTTACATTTTTGAAATGCTCCCGAAAATGGTTACCCTCAAGATATAATAACCTACAGCATTAACGATGCTTTGAACAGAAACAGAAACAAGCCCAACAGCCCTGTCTTGACAGTTCCTAAGAAAGATATAATCACCCTGTTACCTTACTTAGGTCTGCAGAGCAACCAAATCGCTAAAGGCCTGAAATCCTGTGTTTACAATTTCTTCTCCTGAGTGAACCTTAAAATAGTTTTTCAGAACACTCTCCGCACCAAATCTTTCTTTCCTTACGAGGACCGCTTAACCGCTCTCAGAAGTCTAAAGTCATTTATAAGGCCGATTGCTGGGACTGCACTAATCAGTTTTATATTGGCAAGACAAAAAGATGACTTCATGACAGGAAAACTGAACATTTCAAGGCCCTCACTATAAATGACCACACATCAGCCATTGCTGGCCACGTTATAACCACTGGACACAACATCAAGTGGGATCATTTTGACATTTTAGCGTCGGGCAAAACCGATTATCATTGCAAAATTAAGGAAACACCATTTATCAAAGAACGTAAGCCATCTTTTAATGTAAACATCAGTAGTAAGTTGATGCTTTATTAATCAGAAGTATCCTTTTATATGTTTACTGTTAAGACAGTTTTTCTTAATCTCGGTTCCAGAACCCTTTATTAAAAGTATATAAATTGTTTTGAAAAATTGTAACGGTCACTTTCGAAGATGTATGTTGGCTAGCATACGAAACGTTAAGTCTATATAAAATGCGTTGGTTTACCATGTTTATCTCCGCTGTTTGTGTTTTATTTCTTATCATGCTCAAACCTTTTGGGAAACATCTTATCCTCCGCAGTAAGGTAAAAGTCAAAAGCCTTGGTGAGGTCCTGCAGTGCAGCGATGTTGATGTTGAGCCTCTAGAGTTCCTGGTTGATAATGGCTGTTTTCTTCTTAAGTCATCAACCTGTTGTAAATTGTCGGAGCCGGAGGCCGCTCTCGTAGTACCTTTTCATATCGACTTAAGTACCGAGTCACCATTCAAAAAAAATCTGACATAACAGAGATTGTTATAGGTGATAATGAAATCAAACCGCTGCAATATGCAGACGACACCACAGCGGTTCTTTCTGATGTGAATTCTGCTTGTGCGCTTTTTTAAATACTTGATCAATTTAAAGATGTTTCTTGATTGGATTTTAACACCTATAAGATTCATGGATCGGATCCCTTAAAGAGAATCAAACTAAGATTCTTGGCATCAAGTCTGCATGTCCTCTCTGTTGCCCACTCCAAGCAACATTGTGAAAGAGCTAAATTAGTAACTAATCCAATTTTTTATGAAAAGGAAACGACAATGTTACTAAACTACCAACAATAAACAACTATGACGAGGGTGGTATCAAAATGATCGTCCTAGATAATATGATTAAGCCGCTTAGACTTATGTGGTTGAAATGAATCTTCAGCAACATTACAAGGGGTACATGGCAATCGTATCTGCAATATCTGCTAAGACTGGGGTGATCTTTTTCTGTTCAAATACAACTATGATATCAACGATCTCATCGATATCATCGATTAGAACGTTGGACTTGCAATCCGGAAGTCCCGCGTGGCCACTAGCTGGTGTTCTTTACAGGTAGTCCCGAGTTCCACTCCTCGGCCACGCTTGTAAACGACTTATTTACTTATTTATTTATTTGTTTGTTTGTTTATTTATTTATTTAATGGTGGTCTGAGTTTTGTGATAATTTCAAGGTCGAGAAAGAGTGGCGATACACAGTTTGGAACAAAAAACAACTGCGAATCAATAACAAACCAGGTTTTTGCGCGAAATATTTTGCATCTGAAATAAAACATATCGGTGATCGATTTCGATTCTTACAACTTAATTGCTACAGAAGAAGCCAACGACCAACGATGTAACTGGTCTGGGCTTCGTCACGCTGTTCCTTCCATTTTAAAAGAAACCTTTTTACTAAGAGCGATCGGATTCCTCTATTAATGTTCTAACAATAATTTGAAGTATTATGAAAGGTGTTCGTCATCGTGGTTTCAAATGATAGCTGAGTTAATCTTTTGTCTCACGATTGAGTCACAAAGATGTGGATCGCGACGTTTCGACTGCTATACTGCTGGTCTTCATCAGGCGATGGTGTCGACTGGTTGCTTGTGAGAATAAGAAGCACCGTGGCTGGTCGTAATTGGTGCGTTTCGATCCTCGCTTAGGCTGTTGTTGATTGGAGGATTTCGATCCTTGTCGTTCAGACTAGGGTACAATTTCTAGTCTGAACGACAAGGATCGAAATCCTCCAATCAACAACAGCCTAAGCGAGGATCGAAACGCACCAATCACGACCAGCCACGGTGCTTCTTATTCTCACACGCAACCAGTCGACACCATCGCCTGATGAAGACCAGCAGTATACTGAGCAGTCGAAACGTCGCGATCCACATCTTTGTGACTCAATCGTGAGACAAAAGATTAACTCAGCTATCAATAATTTGAAGCCACTAAAAATAAATCAAGGGACCATAATTACATGATAGTCACTACAAAGCAAAGTGACCGACGGGGCAAAGAAACTAAAGCATGGATTTAAAAACAAAATCAAAATAACAAACGATTGAATTGAGATGGGCACTAGTATTTCACATTTCCAAGTTTTTGTTCCATGTATCTCAGTCATTCCTCAAGTAAACGGCATTTTGCAAGGCTTTTTTGATGTGTCGTTAAAACGACCATGAACAATGACTAAGAGGTTAGTACCGGTCCACATGGCCATAGGCACTGCATTTACAATCGCCACCAAAATGTGTCTTCTCCATCGTTTCCGCCAAACAGCCATGACGGCCATATTCTGATAACGAGTTGCTATCGCTAAAGAACCGCTTATGAAAGCCCACTCAATCACCAGTGAAACTGACGTATGAATGACAAACTGCTGAAATAAATTTACGAAAGACTTGTTTGGTAAAAAGATTAATTGATACAGGTATAAGTATCCATTGACAGATACTATAGCAGTTGCTTCGGACAACATGCCCATGATGGCGATATCAGCCATCAGTCTCTCACGGCGAGGAGTACGAAAGCCACCCCAAGGAGCCTTTTTCCTTTGCCAAATCACACAAAAAATGTGATCAATCACGACCATGGTGCTTCGTTCTATGACTTCCGCGGCGCCGTGAATTATTCCAAGAACAGCGATTGATTGTAAAGTAGAGAGATCCGCTTGCAAAACGCGAAAGATAAGGGCTGAAACAAAATATAGCGGCGACAACAAAACGAAAGAAAATCCTGGATACGTAATGTTATAAAAACGCTGAGCACAAATTCTTGATATAACTTTAAGGATGAGTCCCAGAAGAGGAGCAAACAGTGCTATCAACAGTTTTCCATCTGCGTCTTGCTTGTTGTATGCTGGGTAAATCAACGAGGCTACGATGAAGAATATCAGGAAACAAAAACAGCCGGGTATTATCATTTGGAAAAACAAAGTCACCTTCTGTCTTGAACGTGTACAGAAGTGATTGGTTAGAAGATAAATTTGCAGACTTTGATTGATAAGAAACATAGCATTCAGAGGAATCTTTTGTAAATACGTAATGTTTGAATGAGATATCCCGAGCGCTTGTAGAGCAACCCGATAAAGTGCATCCAAACAGTATGTAAAGAGACTCACCAGGAAAACTCTCTTTTTCACTCCTGTCAGCTGATAAGGGCGAAAGAGAAATAGCATGAGTACAAAGAACCAAATGTACAGAAACGCACAAGAAAAGACATCGGACATCGATCTTATCCACTGTATTTGTAAAGATACCGATGTTGTAGTGTTCATTAGGTGGAACTGACAGCTATGCACTGTTCTGAATGAAAGGTAAATGGTCAGTATGTATACTGTTCCGACCAAAGTAGCGGTTACAAGTGAAATCAGAGCCCCAATATACATTGATTTGCAAGCTGTGCTAGGGATGGAAGGTCTTAGTCGCTTCCAAGCCATGGCTTTGTCTTCAGGTCGCTGATCACCTTGTGTCTCTACTCTTTCCTCTGGAGTGCAAGCATCGATAACTCTTATTTGAAGACTGCTAGACCCTAAATAGTCCAAGCTTGTCGCTTCTTTATCGCTGTATTCTTGGTAAATAAGCTCGTCGACAGGTTCGTAGTACCATTCTCGACCCGTACTTTCTATAGGATTGTAGCCAAAATACTCTGCCGTGAATTCAGGTTCTTCTGGGTTGTAGTGTTCTGTTACGCCTCTCGTGAAACTGAACAAGACGTGACCAAAAACCTCTAAAAGTGTGTTGCCGCTCATTTTAGCTTTGTATTCGTCGCTTTATGCAACGAATTGCTCTTTTTACCATTTATGTCTCCGGAGATTTCGCTGAAGCGTACGTATCGTTGAGCTCTTGCTTTGTTTTAGTGCTTTATAAATAGCACAAACTTTATCATTTATTCTAATGAGCTTTGCTTTAGACAACCAGTGGCAGAAAACCTGAAAGCAACTGCGAAACCGAAACGGTTGACTGAAGGTTTCGAAAACTGAGGCCCGGTTTAAACGTCGCATTTTACATGCGCCGAATCGAATTGCCAAATTAAGTGCATGTAAAATGCGACGTCTAAATCAATTAAATGCGACATATTTCAATTCGAAGCGAGTCAGTCGAATATACGACTGAAGTTCGACAGTTGATTTAAACGCCGTATTTACATGTGCCGAATCGAATTCAAATTATGTTAAATAATTTATGTTTGCTCGAATGGGAATTTAAAACACGTCGCTCGCGCTCAGCAATTTTATTCGGCAAAAAAATGCGACGTTTAAATCAAATCAGCCGTATATATTCATTCGAGTCGACTAAAATTAGTATTTTATTCGGCGCATGTAAAATGCGACGTTTAAACCAGGCCTGAGGCTCGAAAATGAATCAACCTAATCATACAGTGCAATGTCGAATTCAGTTTAACACTGAAATAAATGGTACGCGACCTTATGGGTCGTGCGATGGAAAAGTTTCGGGAGAAACGGAGCCACACAAAAAGGTAGTCTCGGTTTCCCGTTTCGGGATTATTCCAACGGAAATTGTCCTTTATTTATCCTGATACCTTATTCTTACTAATTTTCGCGAGCACTTAATTTCGCGAAAAATCTCAAGAAATATTTCGCGAGCATTTAATTTCGCGATTATGGGAGAAAAAAGGGACCGAGGCGTATTTAATCTCGCGATTCTGTTATTTCTTCAACCTCGCAAAAACAACGT
>JAEMWC010000851.1:312500-345000 GCA_016490735.1 Pachyseris speciosa | reverse complement strand
AATAAGGTACCAGTTTCGGACCTTTTGCAAATAGTTCCATGCCCTCTCTGTAAATTAGAGTGAATTGCACCAATGGTTTACGCCAATTTCCAGTAGATTTTCCCAATTTTAAGTTTTCTTTATCATTTACTCAAGCCTTGGAGTGACCAATATCCCCATGTAAATGGCACACGATCACTATTCCTTTTCGGGTCCCATGATGTAGGCCCAAGCCTACTCGTTCTTCCCTGTTTGTATTATGTGGCATTTCCCCTGTGTGACGTTAATTCGACTGGGATCGAGGGTGCGGTGCGAGCGATGGTGGAATTATGTGTCACCTAAAAGTACGAACTACTACACTATGGAGATAAACGTTTTAACTTTATATGATGTAAACACCACGCAGTTTTGCACTTAAAACAATAGTTTCCCTCAATACGAATTCGACAAACGTTAGTTTGAATTTCAACTCTCAGGTTTCGAAAACCTTTTGAACCCTTTCGGTTTCGGGATTACCTTTCTATCACATATTACATTGGAATACATTAATGAGTAATATGGATTGTATCCATGATAATATAGTGTCTAACGTTTTGTCCTTTCCTTTTGTAGTTTTCTTCTCCAGCCTGGCAAGAACCAAATTATCGGGATAACTGAAAGAAACTTCTTACGTACGATAATTGAAGAGATCTGGAATAAAACGTCCTTTGTTGATATTTGTAAGGCAAGAAAGGAAGACCTCGTACAGGCTTCAGCGTAATTACAGTGAGAGTAAAGAATAAAGGGAGAAAATTTGTTTGCAGCCACGATTACAAACCAAATGTGCAGCAGCACACTTCCAGTGTCCACAATGGAGTAACAGGCCTACCGAACTCCTATCCAAGAGTAATAGCCAGCTTACCGTTTGGCTCGAACGAGTATATCTTTTAGGGATCTGTCCATTTTGTACGAAACAATTGAGGGATCCTTGAATATTTCGAAAACATAAGAAATTTAAAAACACAAGACGTGCACACAGAGCGTGTTCTTCTCTGGTAAACGAGACGTTGTACCCCACTACGTTCCCTTACAAACCTTAACACCCAACAATCAAATTAGACAAACTGTCGAGATTCTGGGGTGCTGAAAATGCTGGCAGTTTCACGTGGTAAGTAATCAGACACCCTCTCCATACTCAATTGTGCTCCCAATTGTTTCGCTGAATGTCTTTCATTTTTACCGTCCGTTATGTTATCACACTTTTCGACGAAAATAATGAACGTTACTCAGAATGAAATTAGTAGATCTCCACAACGCCAAGAATTTCCCTGTAGTTCAGCTAGTAAATCACAGACGCCTTCGCTCGCACCATGCAAGAAGCATGTCATATAGAAACCTAATCGAAGACGAAGTTCATAGCAAGTCGTCCTTTAACTCAGTAACTTAGCACACCCTTTTCCCAGCGGCATGCAGAATGAGCCAAGCGCGTTGTTATATCCTTGTGCGTCGCCGTGGTCACATTATTATCCAATCAAACAGAACTTTCTTGCGTGAACAATTAATGCACATCATACGCCCTGGCGTAACTGTTCACAGCTCATCCATGTGTCTACCATCCTCTTCTTGCAGGCGTGACATGAGGTTTCTACTCTGGCACAAGGCTTGGTAGAAGCTCTGAATCTCAGCAAATGAGGACTCAACAGAGGAGAGGACCCCCAGCTACAATCAAAACATAAAGTAACTCATGAACCATGAACTGTATAGTTACGAAACAAATGATAACATTGATAGCTGAGTTAATCTTTTGTCTCACGAGTGAGTCACAAAGATCTAAACACCTCATAACAAAACCATCAGTTATCTCTCATGAAAAGAAGCACCTCTCATCGGTCCTTGGTTCCAACAGTTATCCGTTTTCGTTTGTAAGAAACCTTACGAAACCCAAGGTACGTACAACCACTAAAGAACCTGAACCCGCAATTAAATCTACTGTGGTTCTACCATACGTCTAAGGCATATCGGACACTCTTCGCCGTTCCCTACAACAACAAGGCATACACACTGTTTTCAGATCTGACACAACTCTTAGATCACACCTAGTGCGACCTAAGGACATTGTCGATCCAGTAAAACAAGACGGAGTAGTCTACAAGATTCCCTGCGAATGTGGTAAGGTTTATATTGGAGAGACGGGAAGATCTATGCATGAACTGATTAAGGAACACGATAGAGACATACGGCTTGCTCGAACCCAATCCTCCGCCGTTTCAGAACATAGCAACGCGACCAAAAAAGGGAGCTTACGCAAAGACGACGTCGCTAAGGATGACGTCGCTTAAATTTCTGTGTGGCCGTCGACGTCCTGGTCCCAGTCGCCACCCATCGTGATACTTACGCAGGCAGGCGCGGGGGCGTCGATTTGGCGGGAATTTATGAAAATGTTTACTTTGTGAAAACTTTACCAAATTTTCGTAGCAGTAAAATAGATATGAAACATTTAAAAAAGATGACACAACGTTTGAATCTACAAGAAGACTTGTTTCTTAGACTCGGCTCCTACTAGTTTCCAACTTAAGATCAAAGAAGCCCTACGTATTGTATGGGAACAACCCGCATTGAATAAACAAGTCAAACATGTTAATTTGACACTCTTACTTTAATTACTATTTGTATTCAGCGTTTTTCATGGTTTTGTACTCGCACTTTTTATTCTCCCTTTGTATCCCTTAAGTATTATGTAACCTTTTCACTGATTTGTAACTATTATTCTACAATTTGTAATCAACACCTACTTGTTATTTACTTTATATAAGTCACTCACTTGTAAACATCCTTCAACTGAAGATGGATACTGAGTATCCGAAACATTTCTTCTTGTAGATTCAAACTTTGTGAAAACTGCTTCAAAGTTATACGGAGTTTATTCGAATATGGCAAATTTACGCGATGTTAGAGACTGCCTCATATTAGGTTTCGAAGAAAACATACTTACCGATGAATTCATTTTTCTATACGATATGAATACTTCTAAGAACCCTGACTTTCCTTACTGGCAGTACGAATCGTTCGATTTAGATGACCTGTGCGATGACGAATGTAATGCTGAATTTCGTTTCATGAAGAACGATATTTGTCAACTGAAAGATGTCCTACAAGTGCCCGATGAGAAGCTTCAACCAGGCTTGGCTTTCCCCTGCAAATCTTCAAACCTTCGCTGATATGATCCATGACGCTGGAGCCCCTAGACTGCGAGCAGTCCCTCTTTCTTTCCTTCGTCGATCTTGTGAGCAAACGCGAAGCCCGAGCGAGCGGAAATTGGGGCGAGCGGAAGTCAAGTCGAGCGAGCGGAAAGAAGGAGGGACTGCAGCCTTTCCTCTTTGCGCCGCGTTCAGATAACTCAGCCGTGATAAGCTCCGCCCCTTTTTGTCGCGTAGGCAAAAATAAACTTTCGGCTTTTGAGAATTTTGGTCTCCGTGGAAAGCTAGAAACGTCTAGTTTTTAAATTTTCTAATTGCCACGCACGAAATAATTTCAAGAAGTTGAATTCCATTTTTCCGTCAATGAATTATAAAATAGCGCTATGATGTTGTCCGTTTTCCAGTCATCGCAAATAAGATAATACTGTATTTGTCTTGCCGGAAAAAAATATACTTAGACTTAACTCGCGTTTTATTTGTATTCTTACAATAATTTTGGTCTCGATGGAAAGCTAAATCCTTGCAGTTTGATTATTGCATTCGCTTGGGCGAAAATGTTCACAGAACATGAAAAAAAAAACTTTTCCGTGTACGAGTAAAACTGCGGCTTGAGTGACCACCGTCCCACAGAATAAACAAACAATGACGCTCTGTTTTCGAAAAATTCTAACTCTCGTTAATTTCGTTGTAAAGCGATAATTTTGGTCTCTATGAAAAGCTAGAAACCTGTAGTTTTTATATTTTGTTTACATTGACGCTCACGAAATCCGTTCAAGAAGTTGACTATCGACACGATCGGTTTTCCGTAAATGAATGAAATTGTGTTCTCATGTTGTCCCTTTTCCTGTCAACGCAATATTTATGTCGCCGAAAAAAATTATAACTCGCGTGCTATTTGTATTCTTATAATAATTTTGGTCTCTATGGAAAGCTTAAGTTTTGTAGTTCTGTTTTTTTAATTCCACTTGGACAAAAATGTTCACAGAACATGAAATTTTTTTTTCCGTGCACAACATTGCTGTCTGCTGTGTTTCGTTTTGTCTGTCAACAGGTTGCCAACGACTTATGCTAATCAAATTCTTCTGACAGCGTACATTGTCTGATAAGCCAATTGGAATTTTCTGTTGCCTGTGCAACGGGAAATTCGAACGCGTCGCAAACAGAAAAGGCTGCAGTCTCTCTATCTTTCCGCTCGCTTTGCGCTGACTTCCACTCGCCCCAATTTCCGCTCGCTCGCACTTCGCGCTCGCCCACAGGATCGACGAAAGAAAGAAAGAGGGACTGCTCGCAGTCTACTGGAGCCCCCTACACTAATTGCTGGGGATTTGTTGATGGAACGGTCAGGCCGGTTTGTAGACCTGGAACATTACAAAGGACTTTATACAATGGCCACAAAAGAGTTCATGCAATAAAGTTCCAGTCAGTGGTTGGTTGCTCCTAATGGACTGATTGCTAACTTGTACGGCCCAGTTGAAGGAGGGCGTCATGACAGTGGGATGTTAGCTGATTCTGGTTTGTTGCCACTGTTACAGCTTTACTCTCGCTCTCCCTTAAGCAATCCTTTATGCATCTATGGTGACCTAGGATGCCCGTTGAGGCCACAATTACAAACACCATTCAGAGGACTGCACCTTACTCCACTACAGCAGCAATTTAACACAGCTGTGAGCTCTGAGAGCAAGCGTTGAATGGGTTTTTGGTGACATCATCAACTATTTTAGTTTCCTAGATTTCAAAAAAAGCTTAAAGCTGGGATTAAGTGCAGTGGGAAAATTGTACATTGTTTGCGCCCTGTTAAGTATGTACAGAAGCTGTTTATATCCAACATCAACCAGCAGTTTTTTCAACTTAGGAACACCAACATTACAAGAGTACTTTTCTTAAGAGAGCACAAGGATTTACATGTATGGGACTGTATATTTTGTCTATGGACCCTACGTAGAAACAAAGCGCTCTCATTCTTCTGACTTGCTTTGTTTCTTTTGCTGTACTAACCAAAACGAGAATCACTTCGTGAATTTTACCGGGGCCACTTTTGCCTTGGCAACCCACGTTTACACTAGCATGCATAAGGGTCGTTTACATCAAGAAGTTTATCGCGGGACATGAAAATCTATTTTATCGCAAATATTCTTTGGAGAAAAAAACGTCTAATTACTAATGTGAAAAGAGAAAATGATATTTGCCTGTGTACTCATTTCGATAATAGAATTACGCCTCGGCTTTCATAAAAATCTTCCCTGCTAGCAGAGGTCTCTTCTGCCAGCAGGGCCGGAAATAAAAATCACGCCGGCCAAGGGCGCCTATGCTTTGTCGCATAAAAATTGGCATAAAATCTACATTAAATCAAACGGCTGATTCTTAACGATATCCAAAAAAGTAAATTTAGTTTAGTCATAGTTTACAATTTTTGAAAACGCGGTCACCCTGTGCTGTTGAAGACGGTTTTTTGTCTTCAAATCACGGGCTCGAAAAGTCCAGGTAATCATGGCACGTTGCGGGCCAAATCTACAAACTTCCAGGGTCTCGTTTTCATTCCTAAAACGGACAAATTACTTCCTTGGCACTTAAAATAAAAAGGAAAAACATAAATCGATGTTTAGGTAGCCTCAGAATGGAAGATCAAGGTGAACGGAGCCCTCAAACTTTTTTTGAGAATAATTTTTCCTTCCCTCAACCGCGACGAAAACAAGGCGATCGGTGCGCTTTCAAGAGAGTTTTGAATACAGATAGCGGATTTAAAGCAGCTGCCTGGACTTTAGAAAACAAAAATGGGAATGTACATATTAGTTGGAAGTTGAATTCAGCTTTTAGCACGATAGGCAAAGCCACAGCCGATAAAATAACTGCAGAATTTGTGGGAAAAACTCACGCTTTCGCTTTTGCGTGAATAATTAATTCGAACACGCGTTCACGCAGCGAATCGGGGTTGGTACATTTCACTGACCCCCAGTCCATGGACTACCATGATGGACTACCGAAATGGACTACCTATATGGACTGCTAAATGGACTACCAAAAATGGACTACCCTTAATTACCTACCTTGAAAAAAAAAATTAGTAAAGTTTGGTTGTTTTCATCAATTGATCGTGATTATTTTTTAAATGCTGCTGTTCAGCTGTTCTGCAGGCGCATTCACTCGTCGTGCATGATGGCTGACAGGCTGCACAGATATTTTGGTCTTTAAGTGCCCCCAACAGCGAAATATTTTTTTTCGCTAAAATTAATCTTTGCACCTATTCAAAACGCATTGCACCTTTAATTTTTTAAAACCAAATCTCGACTTTTTACAGGCTGTAAAAGTTACGACATTAGCCGTCATCTGTCACACGATCAAGCTAGTAAGGAGCGTGGGTCTTTTCCCCAGTTAAAGTCACAAACTGATTTTCATAGCGCTACGTCTTTGTAAACATGCATACATAATAGTCAACTGGGGAATAGACCCACGCCCCAGCTTACTTGGTCGTGTACCAAATGATGCATAGTTTATCGTAAGCCCTATAAAAAACTCTTAAGGCTGGAAATAAATACTACATGTTTTTGGAATATGTACAAAGTATGATATTGGCGGAAAAAATAACTATTCTTGGGGCTAGGTGCACTTTAAATAAGGTAACGCTTTTGGGAAGCAGGCACCCCCACCCAATTTTTCAGGGAGTACCCCCTGGGCCTGGTCATGTGATCTATTTTTGAGTTGTATCTTCTTCTGTCACTTACCATTTTGAACATCATGACAGCCAGGCAAGGAATCATCTGGAAGATTATAAATCAAATTTTTACTCCAGCTGCAGCCTGTCAGCCATCATGCACGACGAGTGAACGTGCCTGCAGAACAGCTGAACAGCAGCATTTAAAAAATAATCACGATCAATCGATGAAAACAACCAAACTTTACTAAATTTTTTTTCAAGTAGGTAATTAAGGGTAGTCCATTTTTGGTAGTCCATTTAGCAGTCCATATAGGTAGTCCATTTCGGTAGTCCATCATGGTAGTCCATGGACTGGGGGTCAGTGAAATGTACCGACCCAGCGAATCGCGTCTGTGAAATTTCGAACATTTTTTGTGCTTTTAGATAAGTTTTTTTTTGCCTCATCTTGAATGAAAATTTATTGTTATTGAACTTCCTGTCGCATTTCTTTCATTTGGTTGCCTTCATTTGAGAGTTTTAGTGCACGCTGGATTTGGATTTCTGTACATTTACGACGACCCCCGTGATTTGTTTGTTTAGTATATTCGCTTCCCTCAAATATATTTTTATTGAGTCTTGTTCAGCTTCTACGGAACTACTGGGGATAGAGCTAAGTTGGTACTAAATTTACACAGTTGAAAAACGATTTATTTCAAAATAATTGCCTTGTTTTTGTCGTCTTTTTCATGTACAACTTTCCTCTTTCTCTCGCTGCGCTGTAAAATTTCGTCGGGCGGCGAAAAAATTATCCGATTTCTTCTTTTTGAATTCGTTTTACGTGTGTTTTTCGCCGAGGACTTCGGTATAAGAATCGAAGGAATCCTTTTAAAGAGAAACTTTTTTAACATGCTACTCTTGTTCTTGAGACGTCTTATAAAACGCAGTGAATAAACTTACGTTTTACAAGAGATTGATGTAAAGATAGTTTTGAAATATGTTCGCTTTGATTCTCGATAAAAGGTTCACTCTCAAGTGCAGTGGTCGCTCATAAATACGTCTCTCAAAAAATCCACTATTAAGTTTTCGGACATGAAGTAGCCTCTCGTAAAGGTTGTAGAAGTTTTCGTTCCCCCAAAAGTTATAATCTTTGTCTGGAATGCCTTCGATTGCCTCGAGTAAAGTTACTATGTGCACTTCGAGAAATTTGTCACAGCGGAAAGCGGGGCCCTGGAAACGAGACTTCGAAAAAACGAAAGGAACAAACAGCATTTTATGACCGGTTCCAGCCTTCGGCTGGCCCCGGTAAAAATTAAGCATGACTGTCAAGTACAATAAATGAAGTTTTTAATTATACAAGACTACAAGACATATACACAGGGAGTTTGTAATGGGTGCTCCGGCATCAATAACATGGGCAGTGAAAAAGCTGAATTTACCACTTGCATTAAAATAGCTGGCTTTGTACATTGTGAGTAATTTAAAATGTATGCGTAAAATTAAATTAATGGTTTCACTTTACTTGAGCTTCATATTTCCGCTAATTATTATTTTTTTAAATTACTA
The DNA here is from genome assembly GCA_016490735.1 of Pachyseris speciosa. Taxonomy (NCBI): domain Eukaryota; kingdom Metazoa; phylum Cnidaria; class Anthozoa; order Scleractinia; family Pachyseridae; genus Pachyseris; species Pachyseris speciosa. Next base: position 336,651 of record JAEMWC010000851.1, on the reverse strand, counting down.
TAAAGAAAGTCTGAAAGGACAGTATAGGTTAACTAAATGCCTTGTTATATGTCTCTATAATAATAATAATTTAGAACTTATATAGCGCATTTTCCATGTGTATATGATCAAATGCGCTTTACAAGCAGACGGAATTGGAATTTGGAAATGTTGGTTTTTTTTTTTTTTTTTTTTTTTTATTGACTTTCTATAGGGGGATCCATGCTTACGTCATTGTTTACATTTTTGCTCATTTGCATGCGGCTTTGCTTACAGAAGGAAACATCTGATTTGACTCCAGGCAGCTAAAAAGCTAGTGAAATTTAATACATTGTGAAATTTTGAGCTCTTTAGGTGTAGTATTCAAGAAGATATTTTCTTCCACAAACTGCAAAATTTCTGGGTGGCAAAAGCACTAATGAGCTCATACATTCTTTGCAAAATTTTGAGTTTTTAAACCCGCGTTGCACAAAAAGTATTCAATACATGAGGCTTACATTCATTGGCAGAGTTATTCATACTATGACCTTTCAATATTCAGAACTGATTTATTTCTAGCTCCATCAGAAACTGAACTGTTCATGCTAATGAGGCAAATGTTGTAAACAAGGATTCCCCTATTTTGCCCTTTGAAATCATTATACTCACTTCAACTAGAACGGTTAAAAAGAGCTAGTGAACACTTTCATGTAGGGTTTTCTGTTTTGATAAGTGCTATCAAGATCTACCAGATTGTGTCCTATTGGAGGGGTGGGTGTTTGGAGAAGGGAGGGAGAGAGAGCTTACATGTCAAAATAAAAAAATCAAAGTCTTCAGACTTTCAGAAATTTAATCTGAATATATTTCTAATGCTTAGGCAGCTACTGCATTGCAGAAAGACTGAACAAAGGTAAAAGTAACTAACAAAGCATTTATTTTTATGCGAGAAAAACTGAGAATGTGAATGTAAAAAGTATTATTTAAATAAAACGTTTACTGTTAAAGGATCATTCGACAAAGTTTTCAATCCATAGCCTATTCTTGTACACAATGTAACATGCTAATAACCTACAGAGCATCATGTTAGGTAAAACATCAATAAACCACTTCAATACATGATTCTCTATTTGGTAGAACAGCAGTTATAAGTACCAAACATCAATTAGACATCAATTTAATCCCTAAAACATTCAAGCCAGAATAATAGATATAACTGAACAACTTGCTACAGGCTTATTTTAGATTTTTCTCACTGTGGAGGGTGAAGTGGACTTTATTTTCCGAAACTCCTTGTGAATATTAAGGACAACCACAACTACACATATGGTAAATGACATCGATTTTTATTTCCTATTTCTTACAAATTTCCAGACTTGAACTTCGCCCCATATGTGCCCTGTATTTTCCCATATAAAATCTCTATAATTCTAGCAGATACAGAGCCTGGGTTCCCTGTGATTTGGAATTGTTGTTGCTGCTGCTGCAGCATTTGCTGCTGCAGATTTACCTGTTGTGTCTGGAAACTCTCGATGATTTGAACCATATTTTCAGTTGCTGTAGTTTGTTTTCGTGTTGTTTCGAGTTGTATTCCTTCTGTAGCCCCATTTCTTCCTTCTTAATTCTAAGTTCTTCTTTTCGTAAGTCAAATTCTTTCTCAGCTTTACTCTCTAGGTACTGCATACCTTCCGAACCACTCATCAGCGTGCCTCTTTTCAGTTTGAGCCAGACTTTCTAGAGCCCTTTGACGGAGTTCTTCGGCACTGATCTTTTCGCCGTTTCAAATCTTTCTCCTGCTTTTCTTTCATTTCTTTGTCGTAATTTTCTGATGCCTCTTCAGATTCTTCAATTATGTTTTGCAGTAGTTGATCTAATTCGGTTTCCACAGCGCTTGAGCCACTTGCTCCTTCTTGGGCCCTCATTTTCTTCTCATGTTTATTTATCAACAATCTCTATCGATCCCTGACCGATTTTTTGTTAACATTGAAGGTAATTTCGTTCACTGCACAAAGATCACTGGCAATATTTGTCCATGCGCTACCGGATTTATACTGATATGGTTTCCACGACGACTTGAAAACAGACATGACAGAGATAATTAAGTTCTCTGTGCACGCATGCGCGTTGTGCCATTTTTCCATCACAGACGACGTCCTCTGTAACGACGTCATCTTTGCGTAAGCTCCCTGTTATCCGCTCTGGGACGACGCTAAATTTATTGAGACCCACATTGGTACACCCGTAGGGTTAAAGAGGCTATTCACATAAGACTTCACCCTAACAACATCAACAGGGACAGTAGAATTGAAATTCCTGAATGCCCACGATCAAACAATGCAACAGCCAATCAGTACCAAAGCAGACCGCTGAGGGAACAATTTCTAGTCTGAACGACAAGGATCGAAATCCTCCAATCAACAACAGCCTAAGCGAGGATCGAAACACACCAATCACCACCAGCCATGGTGCTTCTTATACTCACACGCAGCCGGTCGACACCCTTGCCTGATGAAGACCAGCAGTATAGCGGTCGAAACGTCGCGATCCACATCTTTGTGACTCAATCGTGAGACAAAAGATTAACTCAGCTATCATTTGAAACCGTAAAGGTTTTGGGATGTGGCTGGAGTGACAAGGATACTTCACAAATTAATGTGATCAAGTAACCTGAAGCCACTCTAAAGGACACTAAGGCCACAAGGTAACGGGCATTACCCCTTAAATCTACCAAAGCAAAGATTGAGCCCAAGCATTAGCAGCCATGGCCAGCTGTTTAGGCCTTGTTAGGCCTCATCAGCATGGCATAGCTAATGCTCAGGCTCAAGTACCCACATATCAAAAAATGTGGGTACTTGAGCTTGAGCATTAGCTCCTTTTAATTTTAAGTGAAAATGTCTTAAGAACGAGCTCAGTAACCCCAGCCTGTGATTGTTCAGCAGTAATTAGCATGTTCAGGCTCTGAATCCGCTCCCACAAGTTCTGCAAAGAAAATGTATTATATTTGCTATTTTTTTCCCGATAATAGAAAATGGACATCAATGCGCTCGTTTTTGAATGCTGATATTAGGGGCGTTTCCAACTGGTTACACTGATACTGTGGTAATCTATTATATCAAAAAAAAATTCATAACTTTTTAGTCAATGATTGGGCATTATTGACAAAGGTAACACGTTACGGCGACTTAAGACTCCAGTGCAGGCCTCACATGAGCTCCGATAGTATTTGTTTGCTTCAGTTAAGCCCAGCCAACAAGTCTTGATCTAAGATGCATACGTTGAACCCTGAGAGGAAAACGTATTATAGTACGACTACAAAGAGAACAGTCAATCGCTCTAACAACCTGGGCCCAGTTGCTCAAAGCATGGTTAGCGCTAACCAGGGTTAAATACCATGACAACCTATAGGTTTCAATTAGCAATAACCACACTTCGAGCAACTCAGCCTTGATGAAAAACTAACGTTATGATTGACCTACCAGCTGGCCATCTGCCAGAGAGAAGTTTCTTATCCAAGCAATATTCTCAAGTAATGTCGGAAAACTGGCAAGGTTTGATGAGATCATGGGCAAAATTTCTGCTGTATTCCTATTGAGAAAGAAAGTAGGGAAAGAGTAATTTGTCTGGCAGATAACTTGATCACAACACTAATGATACTCTCTTGTCACAAGGGGTGCTACTGCATGCATTTACAAACACGTTCTGGAAATTCCTTTTGGATTGTAGACAGAAAATGACTTTTTTGGCCATTCTGGTTGTAAATCTCCGGGAGAAAGGTAATTTATACAGAAAAGGTAGTCCCGTCTTCACAGTTGAGATATTTCAAATGGAATATTCATACATGTATTCCAAGCCTTTTGGCGGCTAGTTCCAGATTCTCTCAATAACAGAGTGAAAATGTACAGAAATATACCATCATCCAATTAGTGCCCTGGCCATTTTCTCTATGTGTACATGATAAACAACCAAGGTCTCAGCTAAACTGCAGGACTGAGAACAAACCTTCAGTTCAATTGAAATAGATAATTGCATTTCCACTAATACTCTGGGACCCATAAACCTTATGCAAAAATGGCTTCCTTCAAATTATTCTTTTGTTCGTACAGTACACCTCGTTCAAGATAACAAATTGTTTAGAATTTTAGGCTCACAAACGAGGTTAGTGAGAATATTTTTAATACAAACAAAAGAATATTTAAAGGCAGCCATTTTCCATTATTGACAAGGGACAAAATTAATCACTGGGGCTTCCAGTGCATGAAAATACATACATCCATTAGTTTCTACAAATGTACAAATGAGATGGTGACTGTTAAAGTAATCTAGAGGACAAAGCACACTGAAATAAATGATTTAATGCTAAGGGCAATACATGTACAGTGTGCCACCTCAGGCATAACTTTAAATTTTCAAACTACCGGTAGGTTATTTTGATTTCAATGCTTTCCAGAAAAGAAAACAAGGGTCATGATTGTAATTCAATACAGTTAATAATCATTATCATTCGATGCTTTTTTCCCTTCCTTTTCATTGGCCCAGAACCTACATTGTACAACGTGGCCTACATATAACTGCCTACAAATAATGGTCTGCTCATGTGCAGGACTGTCCACTTGTGATTTTGCTGCAAATAATATTCTGCTCATGCGTAGTTGTGTCCACACGTCCATGCTCTTCAAATTCAGTGAAAAATGGCAGATCATTCCAAGCTTTCCAAAAATACATGTAACTATGAAAAACAAGCTTGGTGATCGAATGATAAAACTATTATTAGACTCAGTTTTCGCAAAATATTGTGATTTGCCAGTGTCTCGCAGATCAATTTTTTGCCTCAGCCTTCAGCTTCGGCAAATAATTGAAGGGCTGGGGGCATAAACTGCCTATGTGGAATTTTCGGCCGTTTTTTTAGTTCGCTTGGATTTTTCCAAATGTTTGCATGTGAACTGCATTTTGATTCAAAAACATTGTCCCATATTTTTTTTCACCGATTTCTTTTTCGTTTTTGAGAAATAACGTATGCAAAAAAAGAAAACACCTAAAACTCTACATAGGTAGTTTATGCCCCCAGCCCTTCATATGGTGGAGTATGCTAATTAACAATGCCCAAGGGTATTCTTTGAGTGAAAGACTAAGCGCCAAATGCTCGTAACCGATTTAAGAGAACACAGAACGTTTCTGTTCAGTTAGACGTAATGCGCAATGTGTCGTTTTTGCTTAATCATAACACTCGACAAGCTCGCTTGGCACAAAAACAGTGCACAATATTCGTGGTTGACTTAAAAAAACCGCACACAGTAGCCTTGGTTAACCTCAGGTCAGCGCACAAAGATTTTGTTCGACCTGAAAACAACACTCACTCCGAAGAGATTCAGGGTTATTGTTGGGTTTAGGTTGGACTTAACATTAGGGTTAGAGCGTCGGCTAGGGCTAGGGATAGGGTTAGGGACATAGTTAGGGTTAGTGTTAATGTTAACGTCAACGCTAGCGTTAAAGCACGGTTGTTTGAGTCCGAATCAGCTTAACTGAAGGGTTTGTCCAAGTCGAAAACAGCGCCTAGTTGCCTTGGTTGACTCTAAGTTCTTTCGGAAAGGCTTTGGCCGATATAACACAGCGCTAAAGTCGGTTGTTTGTCTTAAATACAGCGTACATCTTAAATCCAGCATACAGAAACCTCGGTTGATTCTAAATCAGTGCGCAAAAAGCTTGCCGATGGCTGAAAAATCACAAAATATTAAAGACGGCTGTTTTGACTTGAAGAAACTTTTTGCCAAGACAACTCCTATTGGTGACCTACACCAAAAATTTGAGTTAATCAGATGTTCTAGGGCAAAAATTAAGAGTCCTAAGAGTACGCTGTTTTCCGTCATGTTTTGTTTACTCAGAACGTTGTGTTGCGTAGTAAATTAAAACTTGCGCGTGGTTTTGTCAGTTGAAACGTTTTTGATGGATTCATTTTCATCATCAAGTGGAAAACAATGGAATGAAAATCTTATAAAAATTAACGTAAATGACGACAGTGAAAGAATTTGACAGAAATACTTAACTCTTTCTTGAAATTAACTTGGCTCCAAAACGTAAAAAAATTTGCATGAAATTCAATCCCTTTATCACGCGTGATGGATTGTCTCATCACAATGACTGTAGTCGCGCGCAAATGTTTATCTTGCGTGATAATACTTTTCGCTGTAGTTTATTAGCCTCCATAGAAGCAAAAAACCGAGACGATCAACGCAAAAGTGATTTATGTGTTAAAATTCGGCAGCGTGTTTACCAAATATTCATTCTCACTTGTTCATCAGTCACAGATATGTTACGAACTAACAAGCGCGGATGTTACAGCAATTCACCGGTTTCGCAGAGGTTGTGGGTTCGAATCCCATACAAGCGGGTTTTTTTTTTCGTTTTGTTTTGCTTTGTTTTTGTTTTTTGTTTTTTTTTTTGGTTTCACTACTCCCCCTTAAGTTGTGTTCATAACTGCGGCGATTGTTCACGTTATCATCCGTTGTTTACGTACATCTGATTCACACAGACGAATCGCGAGGAGTACCGCTTAATATTGCTTTGAATGTCTGCCGTTCGCACCAATGCAACTTTTCCATGGATTGTGTTCAAGATACTCATCGAAAACGGGCAGACTTCACTTCGTGCCGAATGAATTCTCGGTAGCGTTTCCGAAGTCTTAGGATTGGTTTCGACCAACTATTTCATGGCTAACAGTAAAAGTAAGCTGGGATTTCATGTCATGAGTGGTTTCAAAAAATGCGCTCTTCAAAATTAATGAACAATGGAAACCTTGGTTCAGCAGCTAGACAGTTTTCAAAGTCTTTTTAGAAGGTAGAGTTTTTACTGAAAACAAGTAATAATCCGCCCCAACCCACTGCCCTCTGCGAGAGTTTTTTACTTCAGACAGCGCCCTCTTTGACCGCAATGAATTCTGGGATCATTGTCTGCTCCAAGCGCGAACAACAAGACTCTTCAAACATACACTTTTTGCCTAAACTCCAAAAACCACTCTCGCTTTCCAAGCTTTCAGCACGGCAACCTTTGAGAAATGGACCAAGACTAGCAACGACGCGCCGCTTTTTGAGACGAGAGTTGTTTTCAGACTTTTTCCGCCTGGCTTCTACTCTGTACTCCAAAACCCAACAGTCAACTTAAGCTTATATCTCATCATGATTTGATAAGCACAGAGAAAACGCTAACTGGATTCTTTCAGAAGCGTTAAAAACTTGCGGATCTCCGGACTTTTCATGAAGTCTTTCGATCACCAGGCGGAAAGGCAAACCGATGTACTCCAAAACCCGACAGTCAACTTAAGCTTATATCTCATCGTGATTTGGTAAGCACAGAGAAAACGCTAACTGGATTCTTTCAGAAGCATTAAAAACTTGCGGATCTCCGGACTTTTCATGAAGTCTTTCAATCACCAGGCGGGAAGGCAAACCGATAATGCAGTTAATAAGTAGCGATCCACAGCTCCAGCACTCACATAAGTTTCGTATCCGATGAGCTTAATCGATGTTTTAACTGCCAAATATATAGTCTACGTCACACTATCAAACAATCCCTTCTACCCGTCAATCATTTCACGTCCAGTTTTAATTTACTCTTCACAAATGTTCACATAACTCACATATGAATATTAATACGGTACGCATACAAATGAGCTTAACTTCAATTGAAGGGCTGGGGGCATAAACTGCCTATGTGGAATTTTCGGCCGTTTTTTTAGTTCGCTTGGATTTTTCCAAATTTTTGCATGTGAACTGCATTTTGATTCAAAAACATTGTCCCGTATTTTTTTTCACCGATTTCTTTTTCGTTTTCGAGAAATAACGTATGCAAAAAAAAACACCTAAAACTCTACATAGGCAGTTTATGCCCCCAGCCCTTCAATTGAACTGCTCGCCACTGACAAATCATGATATTTTGCTCAACCTCATCCAATAATTGTTTATCATTTTTATTTCATTTTGTTATCATTGCTGTATTATTACTACCTTTAATTTTCCTTTTTCATACAAAATATGAGAATTCAAATAAATTATTTAAAAAACCAAACTATACGACGCTTGTTTGCTTAAAAAGAAAACTTGATTTTTAAAAGTCCTAAAATTGTGAACAATTATACATGAAATTTTCAACAATAAGTCACACTCAAAACTTTGTGTAACTTTCTTACTTGTGATGGGCTGCATCTATCTCCAAGTATTCACCTACAAAAGGTTGTTGCAGTCGTGAGATGAGGTCATCTTTTGTCTCAATGATGGTTGACAACTGGCTAGACATCTGCTCTAACTGACGACATCTTTGTCCTGAAAAATCAAATGAGTAAATTTTCTTACTTTGAGAAGAACACTGTAACTTAAATTTACTATAAAAGTGCAATAATATCCTCCATGAATCATTGATTGGCCTATAGGAAGAAGTTTTAAACTGATGTTGTGTACATGAGGAGATAAGAGAAGTGGACAGATCATTCCAAACAATTTTTATGTTTATTATTAAATTTGTCTCAATTCAGGTGTCTACACTGTTTTGTCACTTTTCTTGGATGGATTTTTTAATTCATCTGATCAGCACCAGGAATACTGTAAGTACTGGTTGTAGAGAGTTAAAAATGATCCCAGACTTATATCTCCTCAGTTAAACTACAACTGAGTAGAGACCTTACAGCTGTAGTCACTTATAACCAGTACCTTCATGAGGTGAACTACATGTACCCAGTCAGAAGTGAGTAACAAATAAATTTGAGTTGATTTGCCAACAGCTTTTGTTAAATTCTGATTGAGCAATCAGTATTCACTCTCCACAAAGATATGCAAACAGATTATTAGTGGTCAAACCTCTGAAATCCATGTTCAAAAAGAGAAATTAATTAAATAGTATCTGCTAACATAATTGAAGGCCTCGGAGCATAACCATCCTATGTCAAATTTTGGGTTGTTTTTCGATTTTGCCTGGATTTGCCCGAATTGTTGCATGTAAACTGCAATTCGATTGAAAGAAGATGTAATGCAACTTGCAAACCACTCCCATGGAAGGTTGGTTTCTTGGTGTATGTAAGAAAAAATGCATTTCTGGATTCTGGATGAATCAGTAAAAAAAATACCATACAATGTGTTTCCATCGAATTGCAGTTCACATGCAGAAATTCAGACAAATCCAAGCAAAATCGAAAAACGACTCAAAATTCGACATAGGATGGTTATGCTCCGAGGCCTTCAATTATAACATTAAAATACAATGTAACAATGAATTTATGAAACACCCCAGGAACTTGATCAGTATAATTATAATAGAAAGCAGTATTTATTTGAAACAGAAGACTACACTTCAAAACTTGTAACAATTAATTTAATTTCTTTATACTTTAAAGTGATGCTGGTGAAGCTTGATAAATTTGGCATTCATTTTGGGTTCAAAAGTCATACACTCAGTTGTTTTCTAGACAAGTTTCCAATCATAAAGACAAAATTAATGTAAACCTGTGAGCATGTACCTTCACGGGTGTCTCTAAACTCAGGGTTGTAGTGGTTCCCAATTGAAAGGCTTAGAGCATACTGCCTATGTGTAATTTTAGGTGATTTTTCAATTTTGCTCGGAAATGAAACAAAAATCAGTGAATAAAAATACCGGACAATGTTTTTTAATCGAATTGCTTGCAAGTCACATGCAAAATTTGTTTCATTTCCAAGGAAAATCGAAAAACAACCTAAAATTACACATAGGCAGTTTATGCTCTCAGCCCTTCATAAGTCTGCCTTATTAACATGCATGAAGCAATGCCCAAGGGTATTCTTTACGCGCAATGTGCTTTTTTGACTCATAAACAGCCCACAAGATGCCCATCCGACTTGGAAATGGTCGACTTTTTTCAATGCAGCGCTTATTACCAGTGTTTTGCTTACTGATAGTCCTCAAGAAGCTTCCTTAGCTGGGAAACAGTGCACAACATTCTGGGTTGACTTAAAAACAGCACACAGCAGCCTTGGTTAACCTTAAGCCAGCGTGCATAGATTTTGTCTGACTTGAAAACAGCACTCAAAAGATTTAGAGTTATTGTTACCGGTAAGTTTTGAGTTAGGGTTAAAATTAAGGCTAGGGTTAGCGTTGGGGGTTAGGGCTAGGGTTAGAGTTAGGGTTAGGGTTAGAGCTAGGGTTAGGGTTAGGGTTAGAGCTAGGGATAGGGTTCGGCCTAGGGCATTGCAAATGTTAACGTTAAAGTAAGCGGCGTATTTTGAGTCTCGCACAGGTTTCTTGGTTTCTTCTTTCTCTCGTCTGTCCCCTTGAAAAATTTTATACCCTGAACGTACACAGTTGGAACTCCCTTGAGTTATTATACCTGTGATAAACATTTCAAATGGCCTTTACACTGGCGTCGGCATAGCAGTTGCTTAAACTCCCTAATAAAGCACTCTCTATAACAAAGCATGTTTATGGCTGTTATAAACAAAAAAAATACATGTACCGGGTAGGAAATAAGTCTGTCAAGAAGATGAAGACCTACCAATTATGTCCACATGAGTGATGTCTTTAGTTTCAGCTTCCTTTAAATGGCACTGAATTTCAAGGTTTACCTTTGGAAAGAAAAATAATCTATTATTTTGTGTGGTGTCACCATCCGACAGGAAATCTTTACAGCAACACACTGACTGTAAGTTACTGCCCTGGCGATAGGGAAAAACACCAGATGTGCTATGTTCAAAACCAATTGTTACTTTGAAATAAATCTCAAATAATAATACCATTAGTCCCATTATTTATAAAATGCTCAAAGAGACCCTGGGAATAAGGTTAGGTAAAGTGAGGCTCAGTTTCCTGTAATTCACCTTTGCAAAATGGGGATTAAGATGGGTAATAATAATAATAATAATAATAATAATAATAATAATAATAATAATAATAGTAATAATATTTCTATAGTGCATATTAACATGCAGATATGATGAAATGCGCTTTACAAGTATGTGATCAGAAACAAATAATTCAAATAAACATAACATGATAAGAATCCCAACTGGAAGGAGGCAACCGAGGAGTTGAACGAGGGACTTCCCAGAACAACACCAGCTAGCGGCCAGAGTGGGATTTGAACCTGGGGCAACCGCATTGAAATCCAGCGCCCTAACCACTCGGCTATCCTGCCTCCTAATTACTCGGGATACTGTAAGTATACCGAGTTATAAAATGTGTTAGATTTCAGTCTTTTTTTTTTCCTTTGCAGCAAAATGCACAATACAATTACGTTCCGGTGTTTTGATTGGCCAATGCACAATAGCAGGCACATGGCGGTGTGTTCATTGGTTAAAGCAAACCACATAGTCCAAAGGTCGAAAGGCTAACATCACGCGACGGTTGTTTTGAAGTTATGCAAATTTATCGTGTTTGAGTTGTGAAGCTAGATATTTTAATACAGCAGTCTGTCCCCGTGAAAAGGTTTGCCAAGTTTTAAGAAAAAGTTGGAAGCCTCGCACATGTAGTGCTTATCGGCTAATCAATATCACAAGTCAAATTTGAATGCTCTGACAGTTCTATATTAAGAAAAATTGCAGATTTGCACAAAGTTGTTTTCGTAATGTGATACCTTCCATTTAATACGTGACCGCAAGTGAACACTCAAGGTTAAATAATCCACTTCGACTGCCGAAACAAATTTTCCTGCACATATCTATGAAAAGTTGTGAAGCTAGATTTTAATACAGTACAGACTGTCCGCATGAAAAGGTTTGCCGAATTTAAGACAAGGTTGGAAGCCTCGCACGTGCTGTGAGTATTGACTCGAATTAGAACGTTGTGCGTCTATATTTAGAAAATCGCAAAGTTGTTTTGATGTAATATCACAACTCAATAGTTTTGACAGTTCTATATTTAGAGACAAATTTGCAAATTTTTGGTTTTCACGTGATGTCAGGAAAAAACTAAAATTAAACATTTAGATTTTTTACCTTCATCAGGTAAATGACATTTTAAGGATGTATCTGCTGGCCTGTTTTCAGCCAAGTAACATGCTTTGTTTTAAAAATAGAGCAGTTTGAATTTTGATTTTTTTTTGAAAATTATGTGTGCTTCTGAGAAACATGTCACATACACGGAAACGATTCGCCTTGCATTTTCAAGTTTTGAATTTCCAATATGTTAAGAGAAGTGTCTATGCAAATGTTTTCAAGCTTAGTAGAGAGAAAAAATGTTTTGAGAGAGTCAAAGTAAACTACAGATGTTGCCACTTAATTTAGAAGTAAACAACGACAGCTGACAATGAATATGGATGGCAACTCTCAAAACAGTTTAACACGCTTTGCTCGCACATGAACAAAAAGGCCTTATGTGAACCCAAAAGCAAACCACTAGCCAGATAGTTTTCGAGAATCAGAAAGCGTGCATCCGGCTTCTGCAGCACAAAAGTATCGCAAGGAAACGCTCATAGAGCATCTTGTTTGATTGAATATATATACAATATGCCGGTACTTGGTGTAGGGTTTCTGGAAAGCCAGAGGCACTTTTGTTATACCCGACAGAAGAAGTAAAAGCTGATCGTACTGCCTGACACCCACCCATCCATCCCCCCTCCACTCGCCCCCCCCAGCATCTAAGTAGACAACAGTAGTCTGTTGCACCTTCCCAAGGTAAACCGATGCACTCCTGAATTCTGTTTGTGAAGGTATGAACTCCAGAGAAAGCTTAATAAGCTCAAACTTCTTGCATGCAAAGTTTTGTGTATGTTCTTATTAAATTACTGTACTTACATGATAAATATTCCAATAAGTACACGCATATATATAAAAAGGAAACTGTAATATAATAATAGCTTTTGAAGATATTAAATAAAGGGAAAAAAATAATAAGCTCAAACGTAGGCTAACCATGTCCAAGGCTTTTCCCAATCTTGTGATTTCCCTCAGCAGTCTTATAAGTGTCACTGATGGAGAAATTCTATCTACTTTTCCTCTGATTTCTTCAATGTTTACATTCCTCTGCAAGAAAAAACAATCGCATGAAACTTTCAGAAATCCTAACGAGTGTTGCAGGTGTTGTCATGCTTGCTTACCCTGTCGATATGGCCGGTTTTTGCGGCAAAAGTTAGGATATTTTGCAGAGATCCCACGTGAATATATGTCGAAGACGGCGACCACGGATTTGCAGTCTCTTCTACAAAGGATGGACGAAACATTATTCACTATGGTTCACTATAAGAAATGAAAATTAACTGAAGACCATCATAACCCGGTTGCACAAAAAATGGCGATTTTGGAACTCCCGCTTCATGTACCCGACAATGGAAAATCATAAAGAGGAGGGAGGGGGTGATTTCCGCTTTCGAGACTAACCCTTGATCGTGGCTCTCATATTTTTCATAGCTGTGAAATAAATTTTCTAGGAAGTAAATAAACTTTAAATCTCTACTATTCTCCATTTGACAACATTTTGGAACGTTTCCAGTATTTTTGAAAACCTCTCCTTAGCCTCTCCCAGAGGGAAGTATTAATTGTATCTTGAAAACGAGGCTCACTTGTAAACATGGCGCCAGGAAGTGGTCCACTAAATTTCTCCAGAATTGATCTCGATTGAGACAATTAAAATGTGTTTTATCTTGGTGTTTCCTGGAGGCATCGTACACGGAAATCTGCAATCAAATGTATAGCTAAACGAACTGAACCGAAAGACTGGGAAACATCTCTACAAACATGGCCGTCTGTGAGCAAAATGGCGATCCAGGTGTTGAGTTCAGAATCTCTTTGCCTTCAGAACTTTGGTTGGCCATTTTCAAGAACTTTCACCCCATATACGATGATCTCTTTACGCTGAGTTTAGTGTGCAAGAGTTGGCGAAGTCTTATCTTCACAAATCCCGATCCTACTCTTTGGGAAAACGTCACCATTAGAAATGTGAGAAACTGCAGCTACGATAACATTATCCTCATTAGATTCCAAATCATCATCAACAGATTTGGTCGTCATGTAAAACTTATTCGGCTGCAAAAATGCCACGATCTTTTCACGGAAGTTCTTCTCCTCTACGCTTCGTCTCTTTCTGTTTTGAACACTCTGGAAATAGCTGGAATGACTTGGTCTAGGAGACTCCTCAGAGAGCTGAGATGCCAGAAGTCGCTGAGGAGTATATTTTTGGAAGCTTCATTTATTCCAGACGGAATTTTTAATAAGGATGATTTGAAGTACATTGCTGAGAATTTTCCGCAAATGAAAAACCTCAGCTTGCAATATTCAGTCATCAAGGCAGATTCAGTGACTGCAATTAAGGAACTGGTTTCTTCCAAGCACAGCAACCACATAACCTGTATGCTACTTGAGAGAGCAAGAATGGAGTCTTCTGATCTCGAAGATACTGTAAAAAGACTGCAAGGGCTGAAAAAATTTGGTTATGGGAATGATCAAATTCATGGTTTGCCATCTATCCAACAACTTTACTTGACGTCCAAGTCACTCTTAGAAATGGAGTTATTCCAGGTTGGAGACTTTGCTGAGTTCCATTTTACACTCCCTCATCTGAGGAAGTTGGCCCTTAATGGGTGCACTTCTGTGTGTGAACTGAACATTGATGTATCTGCATTGAGAACATTGCATCTGCTACTCTGTGTTGAGGTGCGTAACCTCCGAAGAATTTCAGCAAATTCATTGTGTGAGTTAAAACTTCGAAGGTGCAATGCCCTTATGCCAGCTGAACTGATCAGTCTTTTGGTTCGAAACCCAGATATCAAGTCACTTGAGCTTGAGGTGTACTGGACAAGTTTACGAATAGATCGACATTCAGCTCCATCATTGGAAAACATCACTATATTTGACAATGGTGAACGTTTGACAACAGTTGACATTCGCTGCCCCAAACTGCAGCATCTGATCATCAAGAAGTCAATGACAAGGTCAACTATTTTGAAAGGTGTGTCAATATCGTCATGTGATGTGAAGAAGGTTGTCCTTAATGATGTACCTTACCTTCGCAAACTCACCATTGATGTTGACAGAGTCAAGTACCTTGAGTTAAACTTTGAAAGGAGGCTGGACCATGTAAAACCTGCTGAATTTACAAAGCTGAATTTTAGAAACAGATCAACCCCTGTGAAAATTGTCCACCTTGTTTTAAAGCACTGCAATCTCAAAGCACTTGTACTTTCCAGATGTAATGTTCAGCATATATCATTGGAATATTGCAATCTAGATTGCCCTGTCAGCGATGTTATACAGCAGTGTGGTGAGGTTGAGTCACTGACCTTAACAAACTGTTATGGACCATGTCAGCTTAACTTGAGCAGTGAACATCTTAGAGAAGTACATGTTGTTTCCTGCACATCCCTGCTAATGGATCACATCAATTTAGCTTGTCCATCTCTTGAGGTGCTTAATGTTTCTGGATTATCCTTTTTGCCAAGTCAGGAAGAGGTAAACTTCATTGCCAGCAATGTCAGAGAGTTGTCTCCATTTCTTGGAACTGTTAAATTTTCTCATTAAGAATTAGTCTTGGGGTATTGAATATAAGTATTAAAAAAATAGCTACTTTGATGACTAATGGATTTTAACAATAATATGAAGCAAAATTAGGGGGTATATTTATCCATGCTTACCAATGTGTTCCAAGAAGGGAACATGTATAGTGTTCTGGCAGCAACAGATACCACATTTACCCAGGTATAATGCACACTTTTTTCCAAGATTTTTGGGATTAAATTTACAATGCGCATTAAGGGAAGAGAAACATTTTGCACTTTAATTTTCACTGTACAAGAATATACAGTAGTTAACAAATAGGAGTGAATGTGTGAGGTGTATATTTTAAGAGTGGGTGAAAGATTTAACAACATCAAAGACTCTTGCAGTTATGGATGGACTAACATTAGTTACAAAAATAAAGCCTGAAATAGAAAAAAGTGTGTATTAATCCTCATTGCCTTATTCATCTTTTATGGGATCATGAACTCAAATGGCCAGCTCTCAGTTTGTTTGATAACTCAGTGGTAGAAAATGGTACTGGTATGCCAGAGGTCAAGGGTTTTGTATCCCATTCATATATGGAAATACTGTTAAGCTTGTATTTCACAGTAGCTGTTGCATTCATAACTGTGGCCAGGTCTTTTATTTCAAACTGATGCAGGAACAATCATGTAACAATAAAGTTATATCTTAATATTATGTTTTTTTAATGGCATCAGTTAAATACAGGTCTCTGAGTTTGAACTGATTTAAGTGCACATTGAAAAATATTTAAGGTACCGATAATAAGTCTTTTTTTAATTTCTCAAAAGAGTATCTAATTTCATAACTACTGAATTATTGGAAATGTAATTGTCCTGGCATAACGTGAACATGCAATGTAAAGATTGAGCAAGTTAAACTGTTTACTACTAAATCAGAGCAGAAATATTGCATCAGTGGCCATTTTAACAATATTTTATTGCACTCCATTGTGCTACAGACTGTAGGTATTTTTCAAACCATTTAATGTTTGTATGGCAATCAAGTTCCACGTTTCTTGCTAAGTCATCATTACTGGGGAAACACCTTCAATAATCTGCACAAAGTGATATGGTGTCTGTAAGTTTCACTTTTTTCTTCCCATCATGGAAATTCTCTTTGTGGCTAATAAATATATGACTATTAGAGATAAATACATATAGTTACATGTACATAGTGTCATTCTCCTCTTAGAGGAATCATACATAGGTCTCAACCATTTCTCTATTTCTTAGGTTAAACTCTATTTTACATGTAGTATTTTAGTTTTATGTATAGTAATAATGAGGGCCACCAGTTTATCAGTTTTAACTGTAAAGTGTTTTTACCCTCATTAAATAAAGTTATCGTCATCATCATCAATGTGGATAGAACTACTAAAATTCACCGAAGTGACCTTACCCAAGTAAATTTCCCTATGTGGATAGGGACAGAGCAGTGGTTAGGTAAATGGGCCCTTTGCAGCTGGTCAGGCACATGGTACAAAAACGCCATTCTGGGATGCAAGCAACCAACTGGGAAAGATAAACAAAGAGCTTGCATCATTTAAAATGGTAATTTTCTTTGTTTGTCTTGTCCCAGTGTATCACTTACATCGTATTTGTACTACGTGACTAACTAGCTGCAAAAGCTCATTAGAAAAATATTTGCAATGTTTTCTTTTATCATTTCCTTGCTCTCCCTCTCTCGTCGACTCCTAAACGTTATTGTTAGCACTAACTCCAGTGTTTTAAAATGTTTGGAAAACCGTCTCCGGAAATTTAGCGGCGAGAACGTTAACGTTATTATGACTCACAGAAATATTGAAGGTCAAAAGTAGCGTGCTCCTGGGAAACTCAGACGAAACCTACTTAACAAATGGATGTAACTGAACATAGGTGAGACTAACATGCGTGGCAGGCATAAACGGGGAAGGGGGTGGGGAGCAAGAAAATGGAGGGAAAATGGGGAGCTTGCGTGGCAGGTATAGGCGGGGAGGCCTGTGATGGAGGGCGAGAAAATAGACTCACCAACCCCCCACAATTTCCTCTATTTGCTCACTCTCCATCCCCCTCCCCGTTTATGCCTGCCTCGCAGCCTAAGGGGAGATAATCAAACGGCGCTATTATAGATAGACGCACTCTAATCCCGCTACCAACCTTGAGTCACATCCCTACGTTTACAGATCACCGGAAGAATATTTTTGCTATAACGTGGTAAAGCACGATTGTCACAGGAAGTGTAATCTAGGGGTCAATTTTGGTAACAGATGGCCAACAGTCGGAAATTGGAAAAGGATTCAGCTGCGCTTCTTGCAGCAGGGTGTAAATGGGTTGCAACTTTAAAAAACAGGCCAATTGTTCAAATTTTGTCCATTTGTACGGAAAGAATCAATCATCCTTCGAGAAAGCAATTAGTCTTTTCATTTTGCTTTTTCAAAAGCAGTGAACAAACGTACTTAGTGAAATATTTTCCGTGGTTATGACAAAAAACGCAAAAATTCCCATTACAAATTGAAGGCACCCTTTCCAGACAAATAAGAGAGTCATACCGATAGCAGAAACGTTGCTCTTCGTAGTCACCACATTTGCCGTCATGCTCAAATGTTCTCAAGAAAACATAAAATTTGATCATTTCACGTTGTTGTTTTGCAGAGGACGACAAAGAAATATACCAAAATGCAAAACACACGTGCAGAGCCATTGTTTTGCTCATTAAGCCTATTGTTTAGTGGCTTTCTCGTAGCCGTTACGGTCCTCATTGTTTAAGGTCCCTATAGATTGTTTTCACATGACGTCACAGCGGCCATGCTGGTGTTCCAAACCAAATCCTCTGGCAATTGATCTCTATTTTTAATTCCGGTAATTCCTCGATAGACCCATTCGGCTAACTCAATGTTGTACCCAATTCAAATCTCCTGGGCTTAAGATTCTTTGTGTATTGTAATGTAGCATTCATATTCAAATGATATGGAAATACCTGGAACAAAACGTTTTAATCCCAAAGGGTTTGAATTGGGTACAACATTGAGTAAGCCGAATGGGTCTATTCGCTCTGACGAAGGGATAACGCTCGAAACGTCAGCTTTTTGAATCTCTTTATGGTGGTCAATTTACATTATCAGCTCCGATAATAAACCAAATTAACCGGCGTTGTAGGAGGTTGGTTTATAGCGGCCTTAAGACTCCTTTGGCCCACACAACCGCTGGCAAACATTACGTTTTTCAGCCAGGAAAATTCTTTTGCTTTCGGGGGCTTAGCTGTGTTGCCATCGTGTATTCAGTTGTCATTACACTTTCAATGGTCGTTCTTGTCGTGTGCTATCTCAGTGTCTTCAAAGCCCTTAGAGTCCACCAAAGAAACGTTGTAACTAATCTCTGAGCAGGAAACACAAGACAAGATCCCCTCTCCCTGGAAAACATCAAAGTCACAAAAAGTTTGTTTGCGACTGTACAGTATGTCAATAATTTATTACTATTATTATAGTTAATATTTTTGTTTGTGTAGCTTTTTATTTGAAAGATTTCGCTGTAAATAGGTCAACATACGCTCTATATAGATGCAAATATCATATATTCTATTTATACACGTTCGTATTTTGAACAATAAATAATAGTAATAACCTTTATTTACCCTCGGCAGTATTCATAGCACAAAGGCTAGTGGGGCCGAGCAAATACAGAAACAAATAATTCTAATAAACAAATAAACATGATAAGAATACCAACTGGCCGGAGGCAAACCAGTCAGCTATTTACAAGGATGAGCAAGGAGTTGAACCAGGGACTACCCAGAACAACACCAGCTAGCAGCCGGAGCGGGATTTGAACCCGGGGTGACCGCATTGAAATCCAGGGCCCCAAACCACTCGGCCATCCTGCCTCCTCATGGTTTTAGCTCTCCAACTCAACGTGTTCAGTAAAAATAAATGATTGATTACTAACAGGAGCCCAGTGACTGATTGAATAATTGATTGATTGATTGATTGGTTGATTGGTTGATTGGTTGATTGGTTGATTGGTTGATTGATTGATTGATTGATTGATTGATTGATTGATTGACTGATTGGTTATCAATCATGCATACAAGATCGTGAACCGTCCTAATGTCCCAAGCCCCCGAGATCGCTAGCTCGATTTTATGTTTTAGCTTTTGTATTTGGTTATTTGCTTGAGTCCGTGGAAAGTCCATTAGAAGTCACACGCAGCTCGCACGCGAAACTCGCAACCTCTGTGACACCAAAAAGAAAACCATGTTAACAAAACCAAATTAAAACAATGAAAGCAGAGATAGTTGCAAATGTTAAGAATCAGCGTTAAGCATTTCTCTGCCTTTGAAGCTTATTTAAGAAGTGATATTCAGATTAGATTAGATTAGATTAGATTAGATTAGATTAGATTAGATTAGATTAGATTAGATTAGATAGATTAGATTAGGACTCTTTGCAGGCACTCTGGACTGTTCATTGGTCATACAGAATAAAGCCGCGAAGATTCATAACTAAGAAAACAAAGATCAAGCCAGAACCCACCTTACCCAATCAGCATCTAAGCTGAAAGTGACAATAAATATAAAAAATCTGTATCTAAGCTACAATGATAATTATAATAAAATGTGAAACTAATAATTTAAATATACAATCTGTAACACAATAAAGAATGACAAATGCGTCTTAATCTCGAATTGAAAACCTTTTTTTTTCTTCCGGAAATCTCCGTGGCGACGAAAGAAGTAAACACTTTACGTTAGAAACGTAACCTCCAATGTCAATAACTTGATGAACCCTTGCATCAAACAAACGTCAGAACCTCACTTCTGGGAAAGCCGGGTATCTTCGGTATTTTCGAGATCATTTTTGGCCATAGCTTCCTGGACAAGTTAAACAATAAAAGTTTAAATTGTGATGAGAAAACACAGTTTTCTTTGATAAAATCTCCCATCAATAGGCCATTACCGAATTACCTAAGGCCTTTTTTTCAAAGTGAGGCCCGGTGCACAATCATTCGTATGGAAATGAGTTTAATTTGCATGTAAATGAAAACTAATTTTCATAGTGATGAAAAGCTGAGCACAAGATCTCGCTTTGAAAAAGAGGCCAAAGGTAAATTGGAAATGTCCATTCATATGCCAGTATTGTAGCCTGTAAGCAAGCTCTTTATTGGGCTCTCACGGGAAATTTGTTTCGAGCGCGAGTGGCGAGCATGACTCGCGGCATTAGCCGGCTACCAAAGCAAAGATTGAGCCCAAGCATTGGCAGCCATGCCTTGTTTGGCCTCATCAGCATGGCATAGCTAATGCTCAGGCTCAAGTACCCACATATCAATAAAACTAGCAGTGAAAAGGTTATTAAGAATAATGAAAATTTGGTTTATCAACGGATGTAAATAATAAACCAAATTTTCGTGTTTCACTTCCCCACCGACGCAGCACCACAGTTTCTTTAGAAACTAACGCCCTTCATTAAGAATGACGGTTTTTACTGGAAGCCATTTTACCTACAAAAAGGTTGGCATAGCTAGGACCCATTTTTGTGCCCATCGCTGCACCATTAATTTGTTTTTAATAGTTGTTAGCGGATGAAAAACAATTAAGTGTTAAAACTAGTTCAGCTACGCGTAGTAGCATTTCCGAGCTTGTTTCCTTAACGGTGCGTTGGTCGAAAAAATACTTGAATGCTTGAAGACCTTCGCCGTTGCGAAGGACGGTGTATAAAGATGTAATATCCATAGTGAAAATTAGTTTGTCTTCGCTGGAGAAATTGAAATCGCGGAAAATTTCAATTGCGTGTTGACTGTCTTCAATGTACGATGGCAAAAATTTGACGATGGGCGCCATAATCTTGTCTAAGTTCGGTAGGACAACTACAGGCAGACTGAACGGTAGGTCGACCCAGGTTGTTAGGTTTGTGGATTTTGGGTGAAAAGTAAATACACGAGGGCCTCTGAGTAGTAATGAGGGACAATCTAATTTTCGCGGGTCGCGGGTAAATTGTGGCGCGTGAGACACTAGTAATTAGAGTGCTCGTCTAGTCGCCCAACCGATTTACAGACGGTAGGTTTTGTTTTATTTTCACTGACCAAACCTATTCCTTTCGATAATAATACAGTCAGCTCTCTCTAAGCGGACACCACTGTAAAGCGGACACCTCTTCAAGGTGGACATTGATTGCTGGTCCCGACCGAATTTCCCATGTTTCTCTGTAACTAAACCTTCTATAAGGCGGAAACCTCTCTAATGCGGACAGCGGACACTTTTTTAAAGGAAATTTCTGGTAGAAAATACCTCTCAAGGCGGACATTAGAATGGTATTCTTTATACAATCAATAGATTTGTCCTGGATATTATTTCAAATTGAGCTACCATCCTGGGGCTACCATAGCAACCCTGTAATATCAAACAGATCTCATAAGAAGAAAAGTTATATCTGGCAAATATCGATGTTTGTGATCGTGAGCGGAAGGGAACGACTTACAGCACTTTGCCTATTCACCAATGGAAGACGAACATCTGGTCGCTGACTTGTTTTAAAATAAAGATCTCTTTTCAGTTCTGACGTCACAGGTTTATATGGTGTCAAATCCCATTATCTCTCTATAAGGCGGACACCTGGAGCTGGTCCCGAGGGTGTCCGCCTTAGAGAAAATTGACTGTTTAACCAAAAGATGTTAGCCTATTTTCTCCTGAATGATATAGTCCAGTTTGTTTGGATGTCCGTAGTAAGTCTAGTAACGCAAGAGCCATTAATTCGGTTGAGCAAATATTGTCAGATTTTCGTTTGAAAGCTTGCGCACAGGTGCGATTTTCTGAAACGCACCCCTGAAGGTTTGCAATAACTGTAACTTCAATAAGCCTGTCGTATTCTGCGAAAATAATTTACACCGGGTGATAATCTTCTGTTTATACAAAATTCACTGACGTCAAAGACTGATCCTGAACAATTAGTCTTCTACCCACGACAGTTTACCCGCGACCCGCGACCCGCGACAATTCACCCGCGACCCGTGACAATTTACCCGCGACCCGCGACCCGTGAAAATTAGACACTCCCTAGAGATGATGAGATTAGTAGCAGTAGCCGGTAATTCTTGCTTGACTATAAGGTTCTGAATAGTGTCCTTGACAATTTTTTGGTTGGTGGAACTGAGATCTTTCTCGACTTAAGCATAGAATGAGGTGTCAGAAAGTTGCCGCTCCGCCTTTGTCGGCCGATTTTACAATTATATCTTTCCGCTTGCTAAGATTTTTAAGCGCCGCCTACTCTTCCGAAGAAAGGTTGGAAAATTTAGTGTCACAGCTGAATTTTAGTTTTTGAATGTCACGACGGCATTTTTTGATGAAAAAATCTAAAGAGACGAACTGGCTCTCTGGAGGAGTCCATTTTGATTTGCGAACACGAAGTGTTTCAAAAGTATCTTTGTCAGAGGTGTTAGAATGGATGCAGCAAAGGATTTTTCGACATCTTCAGGGGCGGATCCAGGAATTTTTGATAGGAGGGGGGGGGGGGGTCCAAACTTTCAGTCAGAAAACACTACAGAAACCAGGAGCCGATTACTGGTAATCGGCTCCTGACAGAAACTTTTTTTCGGCAAATTACTCATCCTCGCAACTCCGTCATTCTCCCCAACAAACCTCCCTCCAGCCCCCGCCGCTGTTACAAATTCTTAGCCTCCTTACCGTAGACATGGATTTTAATCGTAACGGATACACCTCTGGGACATCCTTGTGCTTGGCTACAAATGCTGTACAGATATCGTCAATATCAATGTTAAGGCCTGACAACCGCTCCTCAGACATCCTGATTTATGAGATAGGACTTGATTCTTCGCAAGCCGGAGAATAAAGTTGTAACGCTCGGCTTCGGCAGAACTAACTGGAAGCGTACACCCAATTATAAGCAAAACTCGTATGTTCGGATATTTATCTTCATCAGCATATTTTACACACTCAATAAGGTTTCCCGGGAGGGGTGAATTTGGTGTTTGCTGTTTCCAAAAGTATTGCCATCCTTTTAACTCGGAATGACGTGAGGACGGTGTAGGTAAGCCTAGTTGCCAAAACTATAGCTTTTCTGCTAAATTACGAAGACTGTTGCACCTCACCACGGCAGCTGGAACCAAGGCAAAGATTTCGGCTCCAGCCCTGTTGTCTTCATTAAATATTGAATTCATTTCTTCCAACAATGATCTATGCAAGCTTAAGGTATGGCAACATTAACACGATAATGTCATTCCGGGTTTGCGGCGCTAGGTGCATTCTTTCTATGTACCTGCCTCCCAGTGATTCGTGGTGCTGACACTGTAGTGCCAGTCTTGTCAGCCAGTCTAGAGGCATCTTCAAACCATTCATGGTATTCCTCTTCTATGTTTGACATCACTCTTCCAACTGTTTTAATAGTAATGTCAATCATAGAATAAGCTTTGTTGAAAGACATCCTGATCTTTCTTTTGAAGCTTGGCTGCAATGGGTTTAAGTGCTTCCAGGCTATTCTTCGTGATCAAAAAGGTGAAAATGAATCCGATTGTTTTCAGATTTCATTCTAAAATATGCCTGGAATTTATAATTGTGGCAAAATATAATGGCTTTCCATCAAAAAACAAGTCAACCAGTTGAGTAATAATAGGCGATCCTGTCGATGCGATAACTCTCTTCAGTGTCAAACAAGTAGTAAAATAAACTAAAATCGGTTAGGGAAGGGGGAGGGGGGGGTCCGGACCCCTCCGATCCTCCCCCTGGATCCGCCACTGATCTTGCTTAAC
>JAEMWC010000851.1:290000-310000 GCA_016490735.1 Pachyseris speciosa | reverse complement strand
GGTGGAGACCTTCCGAACGGGTTTTTCAGCGAAAAGTACTGTTGGGGTTCAGCTGCCTATGTGATTAACTAACAAACTGACCGTCAAGTTTTTGTTGCACGCTGTTATATGTCGCACAATGTCTGGGTCTTCAGAATCTGTTTTTTTTTTCTTTCTCCTTGTCAGCCTTGTAATGTTAGCATATCGCGAATTCTTGGGTAAAAGTAAAGGAAAAATGAACAAGAAAGTAAGAAAACGATACAAAGGGTACCTTGAGCAAAACGTCTCTGTTTACGTGGGCGTATAAAAATAAGGAAAATAATCATTGCTCATAAAAATAGACCGCAAGGAGAAAACGACTAAATTGGCTCAAAGTCCTAAGTAACTGAGAGCTTGTGTTGCCTCCTTTTCAGCTATTAAGATATTATTTTGGCTAGCAGCTGAGCCGATCATCCGCCTAACTGATGATGTTATGTTTGCGCCGAAAACAGGACGACACAAAGTTTTTCTAAATTTGAACAGCGCTCTGTGACACTTTAAAGGACGACCACAATATTAATGTCCTCTGTGACAATACAGCATCGATCCTCTCTGTTTACAAAAGGGAGTTAATGTTGTTTCCGCTTTTTTTGCGTTGCGGGGCAGGTGTTGTTGAAGTCTGTTTGGATGGCAACAGTTCATTTCTAGGGAGGAGAGCAAGCGAAACTTTGACACTAGGGAAATGGAATAGAAATCGCAAGGTCCTACCATTTGTGTATTTTGAATAAGGCGTATTTAACTACGGTTCTTTCGAAAGCGGCAGGTCACCTCTTTTATAGCAAAAAGTAAACCGATCGAAAATACAGCAAAAATTTATATCCCCTCCATCTCCTCCCTCCATTATTATCATCAAGTGTGACCGCTATACCATGTGGTCGGCGGAAAATGATTGGCGCGATTCAGGACAGTTTGAGTGGAGTCCGCAAGTCGTCCGCAAGTTGACAAGGAGGAAATTTCGATTTCTTCTTTGTATTTAACAGTCGCTGGCAAAGGATTCCCTCTGATTATTCAATGGCACAACAGAGTACCACTTTGCTGCCTGCTGAGGTTGGTTCCGCGATAAATGGAACCACAGAAAACGCGACAAACTCTCAAGAACCGGTAAGACTTCTGCGGTTCAGCTTCCCCTATCTTTTGACATTTGGTTAATTATCATCGGTCATAAACCCATGGAAAAACTATGATCCAGCTCAACAGAGTTGCACAGTAGAGAGTCGTTAAATGTTGCTAGAAATCTTCTTGTCGGCGGCTGTGTTTAAGCTCGATCACCAATGCCCTTGTGGCATGTTGCAAATGTTTATTATTTCCTTGAAGATCTTTAGGTCACCGTGGTCACGTAGCTAGCGTACGTGTGGACGAAAAATTGAAAATTGGTAGCGTTTAACGGCTGCAAGGGTAAATTAACATTTGTAAACTGCCGCAAAATATTTTTATTCGTGTTTTGACACATTTGCATTCATGCAGTAATGTTGTGATGGGAGAAAGAAATTATGACAAGCGCTTCACTTTTGCAATCGTTCAATTTGTTGCATAAATTATCAAGTGATGAATTACGTTCTTGCCATTTTAAGTTCATTAGTTTCAAAGGTATTTGGGAAAAGAATGCGTAGACTGGCTTCTTTGTTTAGCCAGTGAAACGAAATGAGGAAAACCTCTCACGTTGTCATATTTTCATGATTACTGAACTCGTCAGTAGAAGCTAAACACTGCTGTGTTTTCAAGCAATCGATCGATCGAGGAACCGATCAAGGAAGTCAATCGACATGGATCGATAAACGTATTTCTTTTGGTTATCAGATTTTCCAGTGAGAACATAACGGATGGGGCTGTTATCTTACCCGGCAGATAATGGTAAATGCGACCTGCAGCTAGCAAATCATCCTTTTACACTTATCTTGCACCTGGCCTGCCTTGAGTTAAGCTTAATTTTGCCTTGCAAAGTCGCTGTCATGTTACTATCAAACAGTTCAAACCAAGCCAATTACGAACCAGTTGTCATTTACTTTCGTCTGCTATGAAAGGCATCCCTTGGCGATCGAAATAACCTGCAAAGCTCATCTTTATTGGATTTAGCCAGACGGGTATCGAATGTCCACGATTTGCAGCACAAATATTCATTACAATTCCGCATAGATTCAAAAGTATTTATTACTGAGACGCGATCGCCAGGTTCGCCGACGTATTTGGATAGGCGGTAAAATATCGTTTTGTTTACCTCTCGATCGCTCGAGTTGCCACTTGATTTGGATGGAGCGCGTTCCGGAATACGTTTGCAAACTTTGTGGAAGCACGATGCCGCCTCAAGAGGCATATCAGGTTTGAAATCACAAACATTCTTATGCGTCGTCAATAACATTGAATTCGTGCGATTGAAGTTATTGCTTAGCAAACAGGATCGGCTGCGTGTAATGTGTTAGCAATGATCACATTAAGATTCATTTTATTTCTTAAAAGATGCTTAACGCTGGTAAAGATTTCGTAGTGTATGCTGAAGTTTTCGGTACATTACGGTAATATTTGGTATTACATGATTCTTGAAGTTATACACCAGCGTGATGCACGATGCCTGAGTCTGAGTTTGTTAACTAGAGGCAATATCATCCGATTTATATTCTGGTGTAACAAACACATAAACACCGCCAACACAATTATTAACTTATCATTAAAGGATGGCAACTTAACTTGATGTAGTGGGAAATTATTCCAACCAGTTCTGACAAAAACTACTAACTATTAAGGACGGTTAAAGATGCTTGTATTCAAGGAGGGTTCATGGGTGCACAAAAATTAATGGATTTCAGTGGTGGATCCAGGGGGGGGGGGGGTCGGGGGGGGGGAGTCTGGACCTCCCTTCCTTAGCCGAATTTTTTCTACTATGACTTGTATGATGCTGAAATTCTCGTATCAACAGAATAACCTATTATTACTCAACTGGTTGACTTGTTTTTTGATGGAAAGCCAAATTGTATTTTGCCACTAATCTTAAAATTCCAGGCATTTTTCCACGATGAAATGTTATTTTTGGCGGTCACTCACCTCTGCTTGCAAAACAGTTTTGTCCAACCAGCGTTAAACACATGATTGTCTCCTTGAATTGATTAAGAAACGAGGACCGTGACGGCAACGGAAACATTATTTCAAAATATATCTTCTCGTTATTGTAGCACTTGTGCAATTATTCCAATTTGTTCAACTTTTAAAATGTCGGCGAACTATCCAGGAACTAAATTTTGCCATCATGTGCCCACATTCTCGACAAAGCCTAATATTTGGTCAAATGTTTCACATAGTTATTTTGCAGAGGACGGCAAAGAAACGAGAAACGAGGACGGCAACAGCAACGAAAACGTCATTTCAAACTATAATTTCTTGTTATTGTAGCACTTTCATGATTATTCCAATTTGCTCACCTTGTAAAAATTATCCAGGAAATAAATTTCTATTAATGGCATTAAAGTAAAGTTGATTATAAAGAATGAAAAATTTGCCATCATGTGCTTGCATTCTCGCCAAAACCTAAAATTTGGTCAATTCATGTTGCTGAGGACAGCAAAGAAATGTAACAAAATGTAAAATGCATGTGCAGAGTGATTGTTTTTGCTCATTAAACCTATTGTTTTGTGGTGTTCTCGTTGACGTTCCCGTCCTCATTTCTTAAACTCCCTTTTGTAATGGCAGCTAGGGGGGAAAGGAGTTGTTGGGGAGAGTGATGGAGTTGTAAGGAGAAGTAATTTGAAGTACGTTTGGACCCCGCCCCCCCCTATAAAAAATTCCTCTATCCGCCCCTGGATTTTTATGCTTATGTTGTAGTGTTGGGTATGACAATGTGTACTTGACAAACTCACTTTTAATGGAGCACCTTTGTATTAAACTGCACTTGATTTTCATCTTGTAAGATATGACTCCAAAGTTAGTGTTATTGTGTGCAGCTGGGATGGTAGCGTATACTCTCCACTCATGAGAGTAGGCCAAACCTCTGGCTTACACTTACATTTTGTAAGATGATAGTTTGTGATCATGTGACACTTGTTTTCCTGGAATGAGTGGGAATGATATTACAAGCTCCCTCAATGCAGACTTTCTAAGGCAGAGACCTTTGCCTGGCCCTGTTGGAATTGCCCCTATGGTACTGTATTCTCTGTAACGAAACTCCCCCTTAGGCAGACATCTCAGTCTCTAAGGCAGACACTAAGAACTCTGCCTTCATGGAGTTCACTGTACATGTGTAAGCTGCTCTCCTTGACTGACAATAACCAAAATCTGATATACCATTTCTGATATGAGTCCCAAAGTAACATTCCTCTGTGTTCAAGGCTGCTCATTCATATGGAAACTTTCAACAGTGAGAGTGTTTTACAAATAGACTGATATACAGTAATACACATGATGCACAAGGTCTAGTGGTCTATCAACTTTATTGGTCTCATAAGTAAATATATACATATAAATTATAGTAAATCAATAACAAATGAAATGAAAAGACCAAAAGGGATTGCGTGAACAGGAAAAGTATCCCATGTGAGGTGCAGCCCTAAAATCTAACTAAAAATCTGAAAGAAATCTAAAATTTAATAGAATTGCAATAATACTAATAGTGCACAATAACTGATAGTGCACAGTAAGGTGCAAGTAAAATCAGTCAGATAAAATTAATAAGAACGGTGGCAAGGTGGTTGGTACCACAGTAAAACAATGTACCGGTATGTGTAACACAAAAGGTTAGCAGCATTATGTGTGTGCAGTTTCTAGCAGAAGTAGATGAATACAGAGCATAGTAAGCCCTTGTTTAACTTTGAAGTCAAATGTGCCCTGTATGCCACACTTTTCCTGAATCTATTCATTTAAAAAAATTGTTCATTATTTTGCAGATGTCTCATTGAGGTTGTTGTTTGTATGTTGAAATGCTTTTTCTTAGGGCTCATTCAGGGTACATGTACTGTAGTTTGGGTATACAAATTGTTCCCCTGAAAAGATTTGTTATCAGCCCCTTTTTTAATTAAATTTTTTCGGGGGGCAGGGGGGTGAGGGGGGTTGACTTCAAGTTTGTTGCTATAGCTGTAAATTTAGGAGACTCACAAGTTTACTCCAAACATTCTTTTTGAAATGTGTTTAATAGGGTTTTATTGTAACATTGATACACCTTGATCTTCTGTCAATTATTGGTTTAAGTTTTCACAGTGCATGCTAGTATTTTTCTTAAATATAGTATTGTTTGTAAAGGTATGGCTTTCCATGCATAAAATTTTAATTAAGAACAGCTTTTATCTAATGATCGATCCAAGCAAGATTATAATTTGAAGTTATTAATATTTTAACTCCATTAGCACCAAATGAATTGAACCTTTCTTGCTGTCTTTTTAGTAAACAGCAGTGTTTCGCTTCATGTAATATATTACTGCTGTTGTTTTATTTTTATTATTGACATTTTGCCCCCTGGACTGAATGATGAATTCTGTAATTCATCATTGCTGGAGTTAGCCAAAAGTACTGTCATGTTTTTGTCATTAAATTTTACATTTGGACAAGAAGGAGAGAACCACATGAAAAAAATCAGGTATCCAACATAAAAAAAGATGAGACTCTTCCAATCTTAATTTGGAAGTAAGTTTGATACACACTAATAATATTTTCTCCTTAGGATTGATGTATTTTTAATCTGTTTGAGGGTTGAGATTCTCACGACTTTACTGTCTATAGTTCTAAACACTCTTGGTTATTTGTACTTTAGCTAACCACAGTCACATCTGCATGCCTTGGTATTTACTTCCTCTGCTGTCATTGGCTTGGAGACTTATTTGTGATAAATTGAGTAATGAGTACTGGAGATGTGATTGTCTCATTTAACCTTGTAATTATGAAAAGCTGTTTACTTCATTCACACTTTGTCATTCTTTGACTGAATTCCGGGATCTTAGATGACATGGACTATTACAGCATTTATGTAAGTTTTGGATTTCGTTTTAGTAGTTATATATACTGTTAGGCAGTTTTACGTTTTTTTTTGTGTGTGTAAGGGTTTTTTTATTATATTGCCTTGGGCAATATTTTAATGATAACCTCACATTTTCTTCATCTTTAAGAGGCCTAAGTGGTAAATGCATCTCCGTTGTCCTCAGTAGTTGACCTATAAACAACATTATTTTTTTCGTTTTCTTTTTGGTAACCCTGTTTAAAGTGATAATTATTCTGCCCAGAATTTTCTTTATTAGGAATGAGAAGCAGGGATTTTTTTGAGCAGTTATTAGCAAAATGCAAAACTCTTTCTCTGCAACTCTCATTAATCTTGTATTGAAATCTGACCAATTATACTAAAGAATTTACACGCTAACAAAACAAAGCAAGAAAGCCTATTTTGCATCACCTTCACAAGTTTATGACCACATATTTTTTTATGTATTTTTTTTTGTCTTGGACTCGTGGATGTGGCTAAGGGCTTCTTTTTCGCATAACAATAAAAAATACTGTAATATTCTTCTTACTAATATTTTGGTTTGCAGCACAATCAGGTAGGAAATTCTCACTAACATGAGAAAGGTTGTTTGGTTCCTTCTCCTGAATTATGTATGTGTTTTTGTCACTATTCCTGTTTTATTATCACTCAAATCCATTGATATGTTCAGTCTGTATACAACCTTGCTTCAAACAAAGTTCTGTTTCTTTGCAATTTAGAGGCTTGATTTGCCAATTTTCTTGAATGGTACCCTTTGGATGTTGATAGTTGATATGTTGTTTAATTTAATCACTTGTTAATTCCTATACTTGTTACTCGTGCCTGAAAGGCAACAAGTCTAGGATTCGGCTCTGGATCTTCTTCTTCTTCTTCTTCTTCTTCTTCTTCTTCTTCTTCTTCTTCTTATTATTATTATTATTATTATTATTATTATTATTATTATTATTTTTCATCTTCGTGTCGCGATTTGGTCAGCACTGCACAAAGGGTTTAACAGAAGCTCGGTCATCTTCACGTGTAGCGCACGTGACTTGAGTGACCTTTCTGTGCAGCAGAGTTACGGGCAGTGGGAAACTGCACGAAAAGCAAACCTTTGATTCTTTTTCATTTATTGCTGCAAGAGATGCTTCGATGAGTAATTTCAGCGGTTTGTCTGTCCATATCTCGAATCCTGAACCATTCCATAAGCGTTTTCTTTCTCAAACGTTGACGTAAACAGTGTCGAATTAGATATTTTGCAATAAATAAACTACATTCTTTCCATTAGCTATGCTACATTTTGTAAGTGAATGTAGTGTAGCGGTTGTCATATCCGCTTTTGGTGCAGATAATCCCAAGTTCGAACTGCTGTAGAGGCAACTTATATGAGTTTTTTATTTTTCGTTTCTCTTGTTATTGCTTTGTCTGTTTTTTTATATTTTTTTTACAATATTACAATTATTGTTATCAATGGTTGACCTGTAAAGCAATTTGGAAGTTTTAAAGGGATATAATATGTTGACAAGGTACAAACAAATAGACTCAAACATCATGATTAGTGCAATGCATAGAGGAGGACAGACAGACAACAACTTAGGGATATACAATGTAGTTTTGCAGGCATGAGTTTAAGCTAATTGTAGCCTTTTGTCTTAAATCTGGGTTGGTAAGAAAGGGTTCATTCTTTTTGGTAGGCTTTTCAGCCAAAAATTAAAAACTGGCTTCCAGGAGGCAAGTTTACCACAAAGTTTTTAATACAATGAAGATGTTTTTTCAGAATTTTTTTAACAGAGGGCATCCAGAGCATAATAATAATCATAATCATAATCATAATCATAATCAAATATTTTACCAGGATAGCCCTTCAGTACAGTACAGTACTGTTATCAACAGGGTCCTGCTAATTATAAATACATTAACTTAATTACAAGCTAAAACATTCTAGTAAAAAGTATAAAATTACAATAAAACCTTACAAATAAAAATGTTCCAGTGCTTTCTTAAATATGACTCTAGAGTTCATACTTCCTAGACTAAAAGTTAAGAAAGTAAAAATTGATGTGCCTAAAAAATAAAAACCATGATGGGCAAATTCTAGTTTCACTTTCGGAAGTTTAAATGAATTTCCGTTGTTTCTAGTGTTGACATCATGACTTAATCGCTTGAAGTAGTTTTTAAACACAGTTTCTTGAAGGCAATCATAAACAAGAGAACACGTTCTCTTGTTTAAAATAATGTTGATTGATAAAAGTCAGAGATCACAGTTATGAGGACTAGATTTCAGAGAAATAACTACAAGGCATTTGTTCTCAATAGAGTGGGTCATGCGTTTACAGGACTCTGACCATCCAAGGCTGTTGTGGCTGCAATATGTTAATACTGGCATAATCATTGTTCTGTAGATTCGTTGAGCACTTAAAGTATCTATATTGGAGCGAATATGCCGTAACAGATTAAGTCTGCCGGCTGCCTTCTTGTAGACTTTGTGAAAATGAGTATCAAAATTTAGTGTCGGATCCAGATGCATACCAAGGTATCTGTAAGTTGTAGTGTTAATGAGAGAACCAGTTACTGAAAGCGTGAGTTGACTTCCACGAAAACAATTTTAATTAACGTTTACCATTGCCAAACAGCATGGCTTCAGTTTTTCCTTTCTTCAGGTTAATAATTAGTCCGTTGTCACAAAACCAGCTAGAGAGATTATTTAAATCCCAAGTAGCCAATGTCTGATTACTGTAATATGTAGTTTCTGTACCAGCATCCTAATTATTTGAATAATATCATTTATGGTGTAGTTGTTACTGAAATGTCAATATATTTTCTCCTGTGCAAGGTGATTAATTGATTTTGGCTTCCTTGTTGAATAGATTGTAGTGGTAGTCAATTTTTCAAGAATCCTGACAGTGATTTACTGAGTTTTTTATTTAAAAAATTTAAGAAACTGACAAGTTCAGTCATGTACCTCATTATCATTATAAAAAGGTGTAATATTGATTTTTGTCTGGTGATGTCTTTTCCACTACAGTCAAGATTCAAAATATTGACTGACAGTTAAGCTAACAGCACGCCTGTACAGTATGTATGGAAATTATTGATAACTGTGCCATCACAGTAAAATGCAGAGGTCTTGCTGATTGTATACAGTATGCATACATGTATGCATTAAAGAAAATATAGTATATGCGATATTCCTTGGTAACTGCAATAGTTAAGGTGAAAAGCAGCAGATGGTTTGAACATTTGGACCTATAAATTGAAGACTGAACATTCACTACATGCATACAATGTAACCAGACATTAAAGAACAGTAATGCCAAAAAATGAAACTTGTGTTTAGTTTGTGTGTTAGCTGGATGAAAAAGTAAACAAAAGTTGAAGGGCTGAGAGCATAAACTGCCTATGTGTAATTTTAGGTCATTTTTCAATTTTGCTCAGAAATGAAACAAAAATCAGTGAATAAAAATACCAGACAATGTTTTTGAATCGAATTGCTTGCAAGTCACATGCAAAAATTTGTTTCATTTCCGAGGAAAATCGAAAAACGACCTAAAATTACACATAAGCAGTTTATGCTCTCAGCCCTTCAATTGAGTAACCATATTTTTGTAGTGACAGTGGAAGTTAATGATCATTTTCTTCTTTTATGAATCTTAGTTAAATGG
This sequence comes from Pachyseris speciosa, assembly GCA_016490735.1. Classification (NCBI taxonomy): domain Eukaryota; kingdom Metazoa; phylum Cnidaria; class Anthozoa; order Scleractinia; family Pachyseridae; genus Pachyseris; species Pachyseris speciosa. The sequence goes on along the minus strand of JAEMWC010000851.1, from coordinate 300,391 downwards.
GATGGTTTATTGCATTTTATTCCTTTCTCTTGACTCATCAACTGAACATTAACTTCCACAGGCTCATTACTTTTCATCAGTAATGGACTTTGTTGGTTCACACCAATATACACATGGGTGAAAAAATAGTTCATTAGTGGAAATTGTTGGCTGTTTATAAAGACCTTGCAGCTTAACTATGCCATTTGAAGTGCATGCTTGGTCAAGCAATTCCGTATAAATATTCTCCCAATGACATGGTCAGCTTAAGTTTTGTTTTGTTGTGAGAAATTGTGTTTCAATTTATAAGGTGTTTTGTAATACTTTTTCCTTGTTTAAGGTTTGAATTTAAGGCAACCCATTAGTGTAACAACACATAATATACAGTATGATTGATACCTGTTGGGTTGTATGGATTTGTTGAAAAATTTGAGAACCTATGGTGTATGTGTATGTGAAATGAAATACATGTAACGGTTGACCATTGGTGTGTGGTAAAAATGGTCTCAATGTTAATGAACCCTAAATCTTAGAGTGGAGGCAGCTGGTAGGGCACTGGTTTTAAATTATTTATACGTTGTGTTGAAACTATATCAGAGAGTTTAGCAGTGCTTTGAACTACATGTACATGCAGGGGTCACAGCAGAAACTCAGGATTTTTATCATGGAGGTAAAATTATCTGACAGGTTGTTGTGTTTCTGAGCTTGTGAAAGCCTCATTTAGTTACCAGTTACTGGCTTGTTTTTGTAACCACTGTACAGCAAGGGTCTCAGGAGTTTGAATCTATACAGTGTAGCTGTATCTATAATCATCCAGCTTTAGCTTGAATCCTTTTAGTAAAATTCTACAGGCCAGAATGACCAAGCTAACATTTTTTGGTTTGGGTGGTGTTGAATATTAAGCTTAAGGACTGGATTTGCTTTCAGTTTCTCTATTCTGTTGTGGTCATAATACATGTAGATTAATACATGAGTTCCCTATTTTGCCAAGCAAAATAACATACGTTTGTTTGAAGATAATGTTCATTAATCAACTGCTTAGACCTATGTTAGTTTTTTTCTCAAGGTCTTTACATGTAACTCTCAAAGAATGTTATCACGGCATAGTTCAATTGATAAATTTCAAATGAATGTAAAGGGGGTTGATCTAGCAATGACAGACAAAAATATAGATTGATTTCATTGTTTGTGCTTTTGGTTGAATGGAAAGAAACTATACCTGCATTGTCTTCATTGTCAACTACTGTAGGATACAACCATTTTCCTTTTAAAATATTTATAGTTATTGTTGATTAGTAATCCCTTTGTTTATAGAATGAATTAGTTTTCAATCCATGGGAGGTTTTTTCATAGAGAAAATATCGCGAGGGAGTCTAACTAATATTGGTTTTAACAGTATAGTTAGTTACCTAATTGTTGTGACTTGAAACATCTGCTCAAAGCAGGTACGATTGTTAGTTTTCTTGTGGTCTTCTTGTTAATTATTTACACTTGTAAGTAAGAAACATTGTTCTTGGCACAAAAGGATGATAAAAAGGTCTTAATTATGCAATGATTTCAATTAAAGGTTTCTAATTTACCTAATTAAGTTGAATTCAAAAGATTTAAAATGCCCAATAAATGTGACATTGAAAACATGTAATTTTGCTTTCTCCCAGCCCCTAAGAAGTTCCCTTAGCTACAGTGTAACTGGATGTTCATTATTGTAACCCATTCTGTTTCATTTTATCATCACTTATTTAATTTGTTTAGGACATTTTGCTTGTGAAATGGAGTCTGTCACCTCTACGTTTTTTTTGGTTTGATGTACACACTGTATGGGCTTGAAAATTTCAAAGAGCTTAATTACCGCGAAATGTTCAAGTCATAGAGGATTAACCCCGGTGAGGTTTATTTCAGATGAAATGGACTAGAAATGTCTGCACTGAAAAGGTCTCTGTAATTGAACGGCTGTGGACAGTAACCATCCTATGTTGACTTTAAGGTTGATTCTTCTTGTTTTGCCAGACTGCAGTTAATATTGTATCCAGAAAGGAAACTGGGCCTCTAGATTTAATGGTCATTGGTCTTAGTCTAAGCTTTGTTTCTCTGGGAAAATGATTAAATTTCTGTTGTCTTGTTCACATAGCCAGAGGACAAGAACTTTTCCTTTTTCTTTTCCTGAGAAATGAAGCTAAGACTTATCAACTTTTGAATACCAGGATCAAGATGACTTGACTTCAAGGCATAAAAATAATTATTGGTTCTTAATGCCAGAAATGAAGGCACTCCAAAATGATTGATGGTTTTTTCTAAGTTCTGTTTGTATTGCCCTCAGCTAGCATGATTATCCGGTAACTTAAACTTTGAATGGAAACGAAAAACTGTTTGAGTTAGCGGCGTTTCGAGTTATCAGGGTCAATTAAAATATTCAATTTTCCAGGTTAATAATTAATAGTTTATTGATTTTCAGCATTTCGGTATACAATAAAGTGCAAATTAAACTTACCGGTATTTCATGAGAAACTATTACATTTTGTAACAACTGTAATGATTATCCATTCTTACGACCATGCAATACTGTGAATGTAACTTAGTTTATTTAATACATTCAATTTATGTTCCCATTTGTGTCGGGGTCGTTCTATTATCTGTAAACTGAAGTTCTTATTACTTAGGCACAAAAATTAAATGCAGCATCTGCTGTTGTAGAGAGCTCCTGAAGATTCTACCTGCTAATGTCTCTATTTGCTGTACATGGTTTCTGATTTCTTCTGCACCCTCGTTCGCAAACAGACTGTATGAAGTCAGCACAGATCCGCAATTATTGCGGATCTGACTTTGCTTGCAGTGGGTTTCTTAGGGCATTCTTCTACGACCTCAACTTCATCAATGTCTATGTCTATAAGAAAAGCTAATGGGATATCTCAATGGGCATCTGTGGCAAGTTATAAGAACAAGAAATTTGAGTTATCGGGGTACATTTTGATCAAGGGAAACAAAATTTAGTTTGAGTTAGTAGGGTTTTGAGTTATCCGAGTTCGAGTTAACTGAGTAAAAATGACTGAAAAGTAGGGTCAAATCCAAGGGAATTGAGACTCAGTTCGAGTTAGTGGAGAAGTTCAAGTTTACGGCCAAGGTTCTACTGTATTTCATTTGAGGAGCCAACAGTTTAGTATCATGTTTACCCTGGGGTTTGATCACAGCTTGACAAAACAATAAAACATCAGTCACCAAGGCACAGCTGTGCCTGAGGCCCTTCAGTTATTGTTACAAAGACTTTCTTATCTACAGGGGTTTAAACTGTTACATTGTACATACTGTATGGTGCTTTCCATTTACCCCTGCACCAATTTGGAGTATTGGTTAATTTTCGCTAGTTTTGAAATTCCTTTCCCAATGAGCCCTTTGAGAAGAATACTGAGTCAAAACAGTACGTTCCTTTCACAAAATGGGTTGTGTGGCAGACAAGTGAAAAGCATACCAAGTGACCATGTGATCTTTTCAACAGGTCAGCAATGGAGTTCAATACACTCAGCCCATAGCTGTTCAGCCATATGCAGAAGTTGCTGTGGCACCATCCATAGATACAACACAGCCACTGCAGTTACAGGCTCACCTTCAACCAACTGAAGTCCTCATACAGAATGGCGACACAGGACCCAAGAGATTACATGTCACCAACATCCCATTCAGATTTAGAGATCATGATTTAGTTCAAATGTTTGGGGTAATTATTGATTTGTTGCTGTAGGAAATTGAAGATTCTGTTAATTAATTGTTACTGTACATGCACAGTGTTGAAAGGAAAATGATGGTTTTACCTGATACAAAGGATGTTCCTGTCACTTGAATGTGTGATTACTAGGCTTGGCTAATCATTTCATCCTTATTTTATTTTACAGCAATTTGGTAGTCTAGCAGATTGTGAAATAATCTACAATGAACGAGGGTCTAAGGTGTGTATATTTCAGTGTCAAGACATTTATGTCTATACATGGTCAAAGATAGGTGACAGCCAAAATTAATCATTTAAATAAATGATCCCAAAAAGGCACCCATTGATTTCAACACTAATGCACTGTCCCCCAATACTGAATCCCACCTCCTTCCCAGGAATATAATGTTTTTTATCAATCCATAATGTCCTCTATAATTTCATCATAAAATTACTGGATAAAAATGTTAAAACCTAAGAAATACCAATATGGCAAATTGTATAACCTTACCCCCTCAAGAATAATTGGCATACCAATCATCATCATCATCATCATCATCATCATCATCATCATCCATAAATAATAAAATACTGTATATAACCTTTCTTATTTAAATGATCATCAACATCGTCATCTTTATTATTTTATACATGGTGATATGCAATCATCAGACATTACAAATGCAAACGAATAAATATAATTACTATGTACTTGGAGGTGAAACTTTTATTTTATTTATCTATTTAAAGTGCCTATGACATGATATTTAGTTGAACATGTGCTATTTAGCCTCCAAAGTGTCTTGGAGACTGTGATCTAAGTTACCACATTCATGCACCCTGTGTGACATCACACTAGGTACCGCAAAGATGTCATGCTGCCACGTGGTTCAGTTTTTTGGTTGAATGAAAATGTCGAGCGATAAAAATTATTCAGCAACGTTGGACTATTAGTGCAACTCGTCATATTGGACGCTCTTTTTCACTTTGTCAGCCGTGTTGACTGTGGATGAGGGTTCACGGTGGTACGTCACAGACATGTGTCATGTGATGCTTTGGCTGCGCAATGCATGGGACACTTCCGAGGCAAAATAGCACATATTTTGAATGCAAAAAAAGCTTTTCAGGAAAATTTAAAGAGTTCTCACATTCAAGTCATTTTTCATACATGTTGAACTATTAAACATGCCAGGGAAAATATTTTCGTGTCATATGCACTTTAATGTATTTAATATTTACTTTCTGGTACTTATTAATAATTTTATTTATCATAAAAATGACCCGTACAGCTCCACACGCTTTTCATTCTAAAACTATTGAGAAAATATGTTTATGAGGCCCATACTCATTAGCATAAGCAGGGCTGGAAAAGCCATACGGCTCTGTTACAGTGTACAGTCCGAGTGATAAGATTTTAGAGGATTTTGTGGCGTCTAACCTTGCAAGTTTATTTAACAACCAGAAAGAAAATACAAAAAAAACATACTAGATCAATTTTCGGTGCAAATTTGTTAATTTTTTGTAACTAAAACATCTTCTCTGTGTTCATGAAGAGTCTTAAGCCCAGTTTCCATATGATCGCTATGATCATTGCAATCGCTGAAAAACATGTTCAGTGATCACAGCGATCATATGGAAATGCCTTGATCAGCTACCTCAGCGATCATAGTGACTGTAATTGTTGCAATCGCTGAGATGGAAAAATTTCTATCGCGGCGATTGTGGCAGTTGCAGCAATCGAAGTTTTCCAAATGGAAACCACTCTCCCGTGATTGTGGTGATCATAGCGATAGAAAGATATCCCAGAGGACTTTGTAATCAATCATTATTTTTATATCCCACAATACTTTGTTAAAGTCAAAGACAGCGATCGCAGTGATCAAATGGAAACAGGTCAAGACTCAAATCGCAGCGATCACTCGTCTCTTTTTTCCACGATCGTCGTGACTGCAGCGATTGTAGCGATCATATGGAAAGCAGGCTCAAGGAGGCCAGGCAAATGATAAAACACTTATTGACTGAGTCAGCCAGGCCAGATGGGAACATTTGGATATTGGTTGTGGCACATGGCCCTCACTGCACTTGGTCCATACGCTATGACCTTGAGCCAAATATGTTCCTGTCTGGCCCTCCCACTCAGTCAATAGGTATATATGATTGATTAATTTATGTATTTTCTATCAGTGATAAAAAGTGTCTTTTAGTGTAATTAAATGTTCATTGGTTTTTTCCAAAAATGTGCAGGGCTTTGGATTTGTGACGTTTGTTAATTCTGCTGATGCACTGAAAGCAAGAGAAAAGCTGAATGGGACCATAGTGGATGGACGAAAAATAGAGGTTTGAAATTAGCTTAAGTTTGTTTTGTGATCCATTTTTGCATTCTGGTTTCATTAATCATTCTCAGAAAGTCATGACCACGTAATGAAGGAAAGGGAGTATAAATTGATGAACTTACAGTACCGGGCAGATGTAAGTTGACAGTCTCGACTCAAAACTTGATCCTCGATCCTCGAAGCTATCGAGAATCGAGTATCGAGGTTCGAGGCTCGAGTTTCGAGTTTCGAGACGCTCGAAAAATTTTTCGAGGATCTCAATACCGGATTTCGAGGAAACGATTAATTTTTCTAACCTCAAACAGTAGGAGAGAACAAAGGCAATTTTTGCGTAGCTTTTGTTCTTCTCACAGTTCCAAATCAGGGGCAGTGAGTGTTCGTTACATGTGATCTGTTTTGGCGCGATCTTCCATCCGCGAATCGGATTGTTGTTGTGAAACATGCCTAAAATTTTCATACCCTACACCAGAAAAAGCAAACTTCTGAAGCAATGAACAAAATCAAGCTACAAGATTGCGGCTTTTTAGGGCCGCTGTTTCAATTTCACAAGCTGAGAATGTAACACGATCACTGCTGAAATGTCCTCGCATGAATGTACGCGAAGTTTCGCATCAAAACTTCGAAAACATCATTTATCATTCTTAAAAAAAAAACGTACAATGCAATTGTCGGTAGCAAACGGAAAGGAACCGAAGAAACTTGAACGAAAACTGAGAGCGAACTCTAAATATTTGACAGCCGCCGCAAATGTTTATAGATTCGGCGAAGCATTACAAATTTGCATAAATGTCATCGAGAACATGTCAAAAGCAATGGTCACATTTTTCATATTTTCTATCTTCTGGTTTCGAATTGGAACCATGGGTTCTTCTGAGGGATGACTGGATTATATGTTCACTAAATTCAGCTTCAAAAATGAAGGGAACTAAACTACAAGGTTGCGGCTATTTCGGGCGCTGTTTCACAAGCCAAGAATGTAAATACGATCGCTTCTGAAATGTTGTGAATATTGTTGCTGAAGCAGTACGCTGCGCATAATTATATTCTTGATTGTACTAAATCTTTCGAATCATTCACTAATTGAAAACGCAAACTAATTTATTTTCGGTATTAGTGTCTGTCTTAATTTGATATTGACATTACGGGGGCACTCATAACTCAACTTCATTAATTGTAAACTGCGTTATAAGCAGTCTGGCAAAGTCCCCCGGCCAGTGTTGTAATGCGCATTTGAATATTGCATAGAAAATGCGCAATATAAATGTGATATATTATATTATTATTATTATTATTATTATTATTATTAATCAGCAAGGAATCGAGAAAACTTCAACGCGACCGTTCTCTTGAAGAACGATTAACTCTTTCTTCGAGCATACCAGTTTGACAGCCGCCGGGAATCAATTAGACTTGCCACAAGTCGACCTCTCGAATCTCACAGCAGAAAAGCCGAGAGGAGCGAGGTTTCTACGCCGCAGAGCGGCTAGGCGAGCATCAGTTATCGCTTTCGCAATCAACCGCATGTTGGAATTTCAACCGCAAGTCACGTTTGATTGACAATGTTATCCCCGAGGGTCCCAAAGATCTACTCTGATTGGTCTAAGCCCAGCGACCCGTTTGGCGCCAATCAAGTATGAAAAGTCCTTCGTCCCGCGCCTTATTAAACAGGTCGAAGGACTTTTTCGAAAGTCTAGGAATCGATGAATGTATTCCTTGTTTTCGTGCCCCACTTTTGAAATGACGTATCTTTGGGCTTCGAAGAATGAGACTAGGACCGATATACGCCGCAGGGAATCGAAGCCATGGAAGAAATTTTGCGTGAAAAATGTGCCCGTGTTATGATGTATCATTTTACAAATGCATTTCATGTTGCCCTAAAATTGTAAACATAGACGTATATCAAGATCGTCACGGTTCGTAGTGCAATAAGATTTTTTGTTATTTATAAGAGTTGCTTACTGTATAACGAACCTACAGTAAACGCTCCTCTGTTAAGACGTGTGAAAAACTAATCGCGCGAAGAGTTTTTTGTTTTCTTGTCTCGAAACTCAAAGCGCTCGACTTGATACTCGATTCACTCGACTCGAGCCTCAATCCTCGAAGCTTTCGAGTATCGAGGATCGAGGTTCAAGTCACGAAGTTCGAGCTTCGAGTGACTGTCAACTTACATCTGCCCGGTACTGTACTTAAAAACTCTAAAAAGGAGCTATAGTTTAAAAGTTTAATGTCTCTTTCCAGCAGATTCCCACTGCAATGTCTTGAATACCCAATATAAAAAAGTTTTGAGAAGGTAGAAATTTGTGATAGCCAGAATTATTTTAATTACTGGAAACACCATCAAACAAAACAATGTTCTCCTTGAGATACATGTACATACATGTAGCAACTGAGGTTCTTTAAACCTTGAATTTGCTTATGGTGGGAGTCTACTGCATTTTTGTTTGTATGGTAGTAAGTCTGAAAAGTCTGGCTTTCACAATAATCCTTATTTAATCATTCAGACGACGTGAAACATGTTTACTTAATATTTTTATAGCTTTAAAAAAACTACTCAAAATGGGCATTAATTTGGCATACAATCTGTATTGTTCAGTATGTGAGTCTCGTCATTGTGTTCCAAAGATGGCTTTTTTGTGCTCATTTTGACCAGGCATGAATTTGATGAGGACAAAATAATTGAGTTTGCTGGAAAGTCAAGAAGCTAATACAAACAAGAGCCAAATGAATTTGATTGGTTGATTTGTTATGTTTCATCTCTCTCTCTATCAATAGAGCTTTTTAGTTTTATGAGAAAGCCTTACCTTAACTTGCTGCTTTGAACTTGTAAAAAGCCAAACTAAACACACAAAACCTCAACCCATTGTAAAGAGCAAAATTTGTGTCAGTTTATTCAAAAATTGTCTTCAATATTTTTGTAAAAGAAAATTTTTTTCTTTGCAAAGGGTTGTGGTTTCTTAAAATTTTCTTGGCTTAGTTCTTTAGAGTTTTGGAAGTTACAAATACTGATGTTATAATGTTTACTACTGTATACGACACATGCCTGTAGGTTAAACTAAAATTATTTTCAGACCAAATTATTCAAGCCATTCTTCCACTAGGCTCCTCATACAGTGGACATATCTCAATGCAAGATAATGATGGAGCGATTTTGCACAGGGCTCTTAAATGAACCTCGTTCACTCTTGCAGTATAATGAGGCTTCACTTTTTTTTTTCTTTTCAAAGAAACCACTAACACATTTATTCCTGCATGTCTTGCATGATTTCACATTGACACTGATAATTTTTCACTTAGGTTAACAATGCAACCCCTCGACCGCACGTCAAAAAAAGTCCGGGCCAAAATCGAGGACCCTATACCAATGGTACAGCATGCTTTGTTCCTTCCCCCTGTTGTTTCATTGATCTGTAGTGGCATGTACTGTGTGTAAGAGAATGCATGTGTCCTCCTGTTCATTACGCAGTACTGATTTTGCAGATAAGTATAATAAGTGCAACTAAATAAAAAGTTCCACTGAAAGGTAATTTCCATGTTTAGTTAACAATTTAGCATCCGCTTTCTTTTGGGTAATTTTAAGGTTAAATATTTCTGGGCTAAAATGAACAACATGCCTTAGCTGCTCTATGGATCCTGGTGCACAAATTGCCTTTTGGATGAAAATGGTCCGCAGGCAAAATGGTGGATATGCCATTTTCTGTTTCCCCGGCATTTTTGGCTCAATATTAAGTTGCCAAAAATCTTAGGTAACAATTAATTTGATGTCCTTAATTTCCACTCTGCTGGTGGCCTTTGGAAAATCCTGGCTGGCCCTATTTTGCATTGCTCATGCATCAGCAAAAGAAACGTGCTACTTTATGAACCAATGGAAATTTTGTGAAAGAAATCAAAATTGTGACTCAATCTTGTGCATTTTCTTGTACCTGATGCCATTTTCATTGAGTCCTGATTGGTCAATAATATTTGTTTTCATTTGTTGAATAATTTTGTTTTGGTTTTAAGACACTCAATAAAGGTTTACATTTTGTTCACTCTTTCTTGTCAAAATGTGAGGCCCAGGTTTCAGGCACCCTACCCTAAACTGGCGCATGGCCCTATCTTTGAATAAAGTTATGCCTTATGTCCAGAGAGTGGTATGGTGTCGTGTGACATCGTCACAGGTATCTTGATTCAAGAAGTTATCAGTTCTCTCTGCTTTTTGTCTAATTTTTTTTTTCACAAAACCAGCCTACAGTACCCATTTTTGTCGTTGATGCTGATTGGTGCCCTACCAATAAAATTATGACAAAAATTTCAAGTATTTTGTCAGCCAGGCTACTTCAGAAAATTTTGTGCTTTACGTACTTGTCCTAGTTGATAGAATCCAAAATGGTAGCTTATTTTCT
>JAEMWC010000851.1:222500-285000 GCA_016490735.1 Pachyseris speciosa | reverse complement strand
GGCTTTTCTGCATTCTGATTGGCCATACTTTCTGTGGCATGGTATAAAGGACAGTACATCACTACATTACAATTATCAATACAGTAACTCATTCTCCACTTTAATCTCTCCACTTTTCTTACAGGGAAGCACCTATGCTGCGCCTGCAACAGTATACCGGCCAGCGGCTCCGCCCCAGGCTCCGCCCACAGGTTATACCACGGGCTACAGATACACGCCATATTAATCACGTGACCACCAGTGAATAGAATAATTGTGCACAATACCATACCATCCAGAACGTGTCCACAAATCATCGAGGCTCAAAGGTTTTTGGTCTCGTAAAGGCAAAATAACTCCAAGTTCATTGTGTGTGGATATCTTTTATGTAAATAGAAATTCAATTGAAATTTCTGTGGAAAGTAGAATTCGCAAAGACGGAAGATGTACTGTGCAGGGGTGATTTCAATCATGGTACAAAGTACAAGCCTTGCGTCAGAGAGAAATCGTTTAGACTTTCTTAGTCAAATATGTAAGCGGAGTTGTTGCAGATTTTTTATACAGAATGATAAGTGGACGGCAACTGGAAGTCAGATGAGCCCCCCAAAGCTTGTTTTTAATTGCATTGCTTTCGTGCCAGAGAAAACGCTCAAATTGGTTTTGGTGTTTTCAGAAAGAGAGCCATTTATGAGCTTGGCTGTCCTCGTTGTTTCTGTTTTGCGTTTTATATAGACAACCATGTTTATTTAATTTCACACGTTTGAAGAAAGTTTCTTTAGATAAGGGAAATAATGCCCTAAATCAAAAGAGAAGGGATGGGAAATTTGTTACGGTAACATCGTTATCACGTGGAGAGATTTGGTTGGTTCTGTCAAGGCGCGAACGTGAAAACTAGCACCAAGGGACCTCTCGTCGTCAAAGGAAACAAGACACCCCAAAACTATACATTTGACTTAAGATTGCCGTAGCATTTGTACTTACTGATCGTCAGGGTATTATTGCACTATACGAAGTCAGACAAACTGTCTCTTTTGTATATTGTACAGAAGTGTAAATTATAGTTTGGCCATTGAAATTGAAATATAATGTGTGGTTTCTCAGTCGCTCACGACGTAGAAGTAATTATATGAAAACGGAATCATTTTGAACTGTCTCGTCTGATTTTCTTCTTCTTTCATTAGGCGGGGGTGGGGGTTAATCATTAGTTTCTGGAAATAGGGAAGCTACACAGCTGGGCACAGCTGTTGAAAGCCGGATTAACCGGTTTAGAGGAGTGAACATGTGCATACAATAATCAACCGGCTGCAGCGATCATAAACAACATTTTTGATTTTCTTTCTCGAGAAGACTTCCCTGTCCTTGACGTTCGATGAAAAAGCGATTGTTGCTGCTGGTGACTCAATTTTGTGCATTTTTGGAACTAATAAGCACGCTAAAGTGCGTTTTCACGAACAGCTCTCTCTTTGCCGCGCCTTTCTCTCTAAAGCTACGTTCTGCTCTGCGCACGACTGTGTTCACCCGCCTATTTCTTTTGCTTCAGTCGCTAATCTATTAAGATAATCAAGCTGAGGCTCGGCATGCCATAGCTTTTTTTGGGAAACGTAAGCATTAATTTTTTTATAACTTTTTTTCAGAACCTTTTTAAAAAGTCATTCAAGAGTGAGGCTTCCCCACTTCTCTTCGAATAGTTAATATCGATTACTTTGCCCGTGGTCTTATTAAAATTCAATTGAAAACGTATTGAGAACGACGTCGCTGTTTCGAATTAGCGCCCCAGGAATTTTCTGTAGCCATCATTTCCCTTCGTACGCATTCCACTGAGTACGAAAACAGCAAACATTTGCGAATGGCATCTATAGTTTTCAATAAAAAGTTAAGTTTCACATGAAGAATGATCCTCGCAGTTGTGAACGCAATTTATGCAATTGCGAAAAGAAGCCTGAAAAAAAAATTCAGGACTTCAACGGGGTTTCAACCCGTGACGTCGCGATTACAGGTGCGATGCTCTAACAAACTGAGCTATGAAGCCACTGACGTTGGGAGCAGGCCAATTGTGGGTCATATGTTCCCGTGAAAGAAACGAGTGTGAATGATGTGTTGTAAATCATATATGAACTGCGGAAATGAAATCACATGAAGAATGATCCTCGCAGATGTGAACGCAATTTATGCAATTGCGAAAAGAAGCCTGAAAAAACCCACAATTGACCTGCTCCCAACGTCAGTGGCTTCATAGCTCAGTTTGTTAGAGCATCGCACCGGTAATCGCGACGTCACGGGTTGAAACCCCGTTAAAGTACTGAATTTTCTTTCAGGCTTCTTTTCGCAATTGCATAAATTGCGTTCACAACTACGAGGATCATTCTTCATTTGATTTCATTTCCGCAGTTCATATATGATTCATTTCATATATCATTCACAAAAAGTTAAGTTTGTAGATTTTGCAGAAGGTTACGATTATACAGGAGCAGGCGTCTTCTGATTTTACCAGAAACCCATAAGGGTTGAAACGTGCAACGCGCGTTCACAGCTTCCGAATATTCAGTGCTAAATACCATATTTGGAAACCTCTCGCTCCAGTCTTTGCCGCGAGTAAAGAGTAGTCGCAGAGGTTTCTGCCAGGTATTCTCAATAACCTTTTGCACCTCCTCAAATTTCTTCACCTCCGTTTTTCCTCTGAGTGTTTCACCGAACTTTTTCACTCTATTTTAGGACAGCTTTTTTTGAACTTTTCTGTTTTTGATTTCGTCTCACCGACGTGTCCGCCATTTTTAATTTCGCGCGGGAACATTGGTGGTATTGCGTCACGGTGTTCTTGCGAACTGATTGGTTGAATGTTTCTCTCTTGATGTTCCAAATATGGTACTTAGCAAATTGAATATTCGGAAGCTTGTTTTCAAGCACACAAAGGGCAGTTACACGTTTCAACTCTTATGGGTTTCTGGTATTATTTTATTATTATTTTAGTAATTTTTATTTTTTTATCTCTTTTATTTTCTTTTTATTTCTTATTATTACTTTATGTTATTGCTATTTTGTGCAGTAATAGGCTCACACACTCCAAACACACACTCCCTCAAATGCTAATTTCTCCCTATACTACACCCTTGAATTAATGAATACACCGAGTAGTAAAAAAGACAAATCGAAGATTTCGGAGAAAGATCCAATTTCTTGTATATTACTTTGCAGATTTCATGCGTATTACCCACATTTGACTGTATGTTACCTGCGTGTTACTCGTATGTATTCGTATGTTACCTGTGTGTTTAATACTCGTATGTATTCGCATGTTACTCGTATGTATCTGTATGTACTCGTATGTCGCTCGTGTATACTCGTATGTACTGGTATGTTACTCGTAGTACTCGTGTGGTGTTTTAGTACCGATGTGTTAAATATTCCTCGTTGTAAAAATAAACGACAGAAAACGATTGCAACCAAGACATGTTTGCGTGTGCCTTAACCTTTTTGCAAGTTAAGTACAATTAACAGGTACGAGTGGTTTTGAAAGTTCTCAGAGTTGCACGAGCCTTAAGGCTCGTTAAATATGCTCGTGACTTTATTTTGTTAATACGTCTACCCATGCAGCGGGCAGCTGACGATTGGAGCAGCGCCTGTTTTCGATACGATCTGATAGTTTTCATGATAGAAACTGAGCGCGGTTGCACTATTAGTTTGGATCTCACGTACGCTATGGCGACCATCTCGTGGCTAAATATTCTGGCAAACTCAGATTACTGTGGAAGTGTTTTCGAAAGTCAGTTTGGTGTCCGTCCCGTCTTTTTGACCTCTAACATTTAAAAAATTTATTTTTCGTTTTCTTATCTTAGCAGACCATGCTTTAATTGGCCACGTCATGGAAACGGCTGTAGTTGCTGACCTCTTCGAATGCCAGATCAAATGCAGTAACTGTGGTACTTGCAAGTGTTTCAATGCTCGGCCAAGCCTATCCAGCGCAAACATTATTTGTAAGCTGAACCACAAAACTCTGCACATGAAACCAAAAGACTTCAAACGGGAGAAAGGGTCAACATACAACGGCTCAGTAAAAGTAAGACGAAACAGTGACGCCGAAACACTATGTAGTTAATGGGACGCTTTGTTGTATTGTTTTACTTTGTTTTCTTCTACCTAAAGGGAAGTACGCAGTCTGTATTCAACATTCTGTAGCCGACAAAATTTTAAAAAGGATTCAGAGATTACGAATATTCATTCTGGACCTTGGAAGCTAATATTTGCATAGTAATTCTAATCTCAAGGTCAAAGAAATTTTAAGCAACGAAGCTTTCGACTTCAGATTCACATGCTTCGTCAGCAAAGTGAGGTCAGTGTGCTCAGTGACGTCACATGGCTTCGTTTAGTCACGTGACAGCAGTTACCTAAAAATGGCAGGTAAATCGTAGCCTCCTAGTTAATGTTCACGGACTCCTGGGAAAGGACGAGGTCTGGAACCGAGGGTACATGATTGTGTCCTCTGGTCGCACCTATCGACCAAATCGACCAATAGCATGGGTTTTTATTAAGCCGCGGCTACACGAGCGATTTTTTGCTTGCGATGGTGATGCGACTTTTTGTAAAATTGTCGCGTCGCCGGCGCGCGATGAAAATCACCCGTGTAGCCACCCTCGCACAGGTGATGCGACAGCTCAAAAAATCGCAGAAAAAGGATCGCGAAAAGTTAAACTCATTCAATTTCACGCGATTTTTTTCTTGCTACTTTTTACCTGTTGCGTTGCCAGTTCAAGGGTGGCTACACTTGCGATTTTCATCGCGCGCTGGTGACGCGACAAAATTGAAAAAATCGTATCACCGGCGCGAGCAAATAATTGCTCGTGTAGCCGCGGCTTTACTCTCATGATCGTGTCTTTTAAATGTGACTTTCTGACGAGGAGAGGGTCGGAGAATCTCGTGTAGTTTTTCCGTTCGGTCGATTGAGATCTTGAATATCATGGACCGCTCATGGACTTTATTTGGTGAGTATTCTGCGAATTGTACTTGCGCTTTGGATCTGTAAAACTGTAGCATAACAGCCTTATACATAGCGTTTTCTTAGTTTGGTAGAGAGTGGCGTTTGGTACGTTGTTTAGTGCTTTGGAAGGGTTTGCGTCAAGTAGGTTCGAGCTACTGTATATATAAGGTAAGCTGTTGCAGCTCGTACGTACAACTTTATATTCATACAGTTCAATCGTTTACTAGTAAGCTGTCAGCAAACAGAATAAATGTGAGTTGAATTGAAGGTACAAAATATCAATTTCTTTGCATATGATATATTTGCTTGGCTCGTCTGATCTGAACGCTTGTACGTGTAACTTGGTTTCACTTCATTCAGATAGGGCAGCTGATCATTGGGTTTTCACAACATTAGCTAACACAAATACGGACAAAAACTTGAGGTAAATCATGGACTTTGAAAACGACGAGTTTCAATGTGGAAGTATTACAAGAGCTTCAAGCAAATGAACTTGTTTGGAGCACACAATGTATGTTGTAGTCCAGTTTTATCCTTGGTTCAATTTTTATTTTCTTTTTTTCTTGTGTATGGTGAATGTATGATAATGAATACAAGACAAAGGAAACTAAAAATTGAACCAAGGATAAAATTTGAACCACAACATGATACCTAAAAATGGTGCATGGTGGGCAGTGGGCAGGTGGCTCCACTGTATGCAGAAACTAGTGGAAGAAACAATGAGAGAAACTGCAACAAGTTTTTTCAGTGACATCAAACTCACAAAATTGAATGTGAACACTAAATCCTGGTTTTCATTAGCGACGCAAGCATAAGTGCAAGCACGAGAGCGCTAATTTCACTGTGAAAACGGGCTTAACACAAGTATAAGCGCAAGCACAAGCGCTTATGCTTGCATTCGCTTGCATAGGGTTCTTTTTCATTTGGCATAAGCTACTTATGCTTGCACTTGTGCTTGCGTCGCTAGTGAAAACCAGGTTTAAGAATTATTGCTGGAATGTTTGTTTTTCTTCAACCAATTGGCGAGTAAGGGCCTGGGAACGAGGTTTTAAAATTTATCGATTGGAAAAAATTGTTTCCACTGCATCAAAGAGCATCACAAAAATGGTCACCTAACCAACTTTGACACTGTTCGGTTGTATTGGAGCTGAAAAAAATACTTTTGAAAATTGTGAAAATTAGAGACTTTGTATGGTTTGGAGGGACACACTTTCCGAAATAGAGACATTTGTATGGGATTTTTTTAAGTTTTAAATGTATGTTATCTGGCGGCTTTTCAACCAAACGCACTTAAACTTGCTAAACTGCTTATTTTGAGATACCCTTTCATGTGAGAATCGATTTAGTTCAATTTCATTGATTTTCAATGAAATTTGGATTCGTTCCCAGGCCCTTACTCGTTTAGAACATGGCCAATTTGACACATGATGTTCGATGTGATCGGTGTTACAGTTTGCAGTTTAGAGCGGTTTTCATTGAGCATCAAAAGTTAATTGTGTTTACTTTAGCTTTGCACTGCTTCGCTCTGTGATTGGGTGGCAAAACTCGCACCACTTTCTCAATCAATGAGAAGCAAAACCAAATGCAATCATGCACGGCTTGCACACACATTTTTCCATGCTTTGTGCGGTTACATGTTACTAATTGCTTCATATTCTGATCGGTTTATTGCGCCGTTTGCATCTCTTTTGATTGGTCAGAATAATTACTTTGGTTTTGGTTTTATGGCACTCAATTGAAAACCGCTCTATAGCCATCGTGTATTTTGTTGGTTCCAGAAATGTATGTAGTGTTCATGGGTTTTCTAAGTTTCACAGTAAATTTATATAAGCAGAAAGTCAAAACCTGCAACCTCTTGTTTAGTAATAACCTTTCAAAGGTGAAAATGGAAGTGCAAGATTGGAAATGTACAGGCATTTGTATGAAGAGAGGTATACACCATGTGCCCTCAGGCCTCAGTATGATAATCTACAAATGTCCGTCTTTGAACTCCTGCTATTTTCTCCTTTTTTTGTACATTCTCAAACAAAAACCTGAAATAAGTGGCTTATAAAGCCTAAACTCATTCTCTTTGCACACACCCAGTATAAGAGCACAAAGTTGCTGTTATCATGTGTCAGGAGCCCATCACCAGGAGCGTACAACTCCCATACTAAGCCCATGTCAAATTGGTCTGTGAAAATGCCATGACAGGAATGTAGGGCAGTTGTACACTCCTAGTTATGGGCTCATGCATGTGTATATATACTGTTGCGAGTAAAAGTTAAATTCAGGTAAAAAAAAATTACCTACAACCTCAGACTCATAGCGGTATTGCCCCAGCAAAGAAATTCGGCCGAGCGAGACTAAGCACGAATTTATTTGAAAACAAATATGACCGTCGATGGCGTTTCGCTACAAAGCATTTATAATGCGAGATATCTCCACTTTTCGATCGTTAGTGTGCTCGTTTGCTACATGGGAGCCTACGTGAGTTAATCTAAGGTAATGTGGTTGACGACCTTGCTTAAACCTAGTGTCGAAAACCTGGAGAAGTGAGGGAAAACAGCTCAAGCTATTAAGTTTATAGCTAGCGTAGGTCACACTTCGTAACGGCGTCGACAAAACCCAGATCGGATCGGATCGGATCACGGATCGGATCGGATCGGATCGGATCGGATCACAGTTAACATTCTTTGACATATTGCGTGACATATTTCCCGCCATGTAGTCACCTTCACGGCTGTCGTGATAAGAAAAACGTCGCCATGGAGGAAAGCAAGTGGAAGGTACGCATTATTTTATCATTCAGTTATAATTTCTTTTTTAATATCGTCTCACGTATTACTTTTTCTATATTTGATATTATTGTAGCAAGGGCAAGAGAAGCGACGGAGAACGAGGTGGGGAGTAACGTTTTTTAGATGTGACGATTAAAGTGTAGTCTGTGTGAGCGATTTAAGTTATTTAGTTAAATCCATGTTGGCTTCTTCTATGAACTCGCCCAGCTCCTCTTTACCTAAATCGCAGTCCAGATGATTTAAATTCCGCGAGTATATGGAACTCAGTGATGAACTTAGAGATCACACAAGAAGTTTGGCCGTCTAGTATCATCACGTATCTTTCGTATTGTAATATCATAATAATCTTAATAATTAGATCTACAAACCCCTTGGCTCTTTTTATAATTATATACTATAACCACTGTGACCAAAAATTTGCTCGTTGATAAATTATTTTATATGGAAAGCGACAAGTATTTTTTTCAGCGGCGCGAATTCCCATGATGGCCGACCAGAACGGCGTCAGACAGAGGTCGAGGACGTGCGTTGCCCTTACAGTGACAGTTGACCAGATTTGAGACTTTAAGACATTTTTTCGAGAACCTAAGACCATGAATCGAATTCTATTCTACACTGAGAAACTCATTTTAAAAAAATGCCTAGCCCTTCGGGGGTTTCCTAAAAGCTCCGCTAGTACTGAAAGGATTATGTCAGTTCATAATGGTAATTGAACTAAGTGGAGTGCAATTTGGTCTGAAATCATACGCGTGATTTCAAAATCGAACGAGCGCGCAGCGCGAGTTTGATTTGAAATCACAAGTATGATTTCAGACCAACATTGCATGACACGATGTTCAATTACCACTTTATTACACCCATTTTGAAATCACACCGTTTTTTGTCAATATTAATATTTGTTTATCCATGAAATTTGATAGGTTAGTATTATTTCTCTTTCATTTTGATGAGTTTCAGAAACGATGCGATTTAGAGTAAAAAATGGTGCAATTTGGGAATAAATTGCACTGTTGAGAGCCAATCAGATTGCAAGGATCACCAGTGATTTCAAAATGGGTTTAATAAATATTTTTAGCTGCCTGGCCCCGGTTCCTGGAAAGCCGATAAAACTATTTCCCGATTAAGGGTTAATTCATAATGGTAATTGAACTGAGTGGAGTGCAATTTGGTCTGAAATCATACGCGTGATTTCAAAATCGAACGAGCGCGCAGCGCGAGTTTGATTTGATATCACAAGTATGATTTCAGACCAAAATTGCATGACACGAAGTTCAGTTACCACTTTATTACACCCATTTTGAAATCACACAGTTTTTTTGTCATTATTAATATTTGTTTATCGAAGAAATTTGATAGGTTAATATTATTTCACTTTGATTTTGATGAGTTACAGAAGGATGCGATTTAGAGTAAAAAATGGTGCAATTTGGGAATAAATTGCACTGTTGAGAGCCAATCAGATTGCAAGGATCACCAGTGATTTCAAAATGGGTGTAATAAAAGATTAAATTTCTTAATCCCGGGATCACTAATCAGGGAATAAAACGGCGTTCCTCAAAAGAGATTTATCCTTCGATTAACTATCCCTCGATTAAACTCGGAATAAACCAGTCAGACCGGTTATTCACAAGCAAAAGGGCGCAAAAATGACGATGCGTGGGAAAATGAGAAACGAGGAGCTGAAGATGTGCACGAACTCGAAGCGTTAAGTTGTTCTCTGATATTGAAAGAACGGTGTCATAAAATTCGTTAATCATACTTCTTATTTTTGTCATAGTTTAAGAAAAAAGGCACATTGGAAAAAAATTCTTACGTTTGTTAAAAGGAAACGAAATTCATCTACTTTCTAATGCAGTTTGTTGCAAGAATTTTGATTTAAAAAAATTGGATTCCTCGAACAGGCAAAAAGCTATGGTCGAAGGATAAACGAAAACATCTTTTGGGGTGTAATCAAAATCTGGGCCAGGGTCCATGTGCTAGCCCATGAGCCACACTATGGGCTACCCTATGGGCCATCTATAAAAAGACTGGGACTTTTAATTTATCAGTTATTTTAAATTTTTAAATCATTTTATAATCATTGGGGTGATGGCGGGTGTCTGTGAAAGGAGGACCTGATATCTGTGGATGGCGGATGGGAAAATGCGAATAAAAAAGTGCGCATGGAAAAAATATTAAAATTCCACCGTTTACATTTTATCATGAAAATAAAATATTGTAGCCGGTTAAACTTTATACCATTTACTCGCGTAGGAATACTGTAATAAACTGTTGTTGCTGTTGTTGCGTGCACTATCTGGCTTTCATTCATCAGTTTTGACCACCGAAGACCTCCAACAAACGACTGAAGAAATACTGACAAAACCAGATTGATTTCAGATGTCCTGATAATTGGAAAGATAACATTTGCGCTACAGGAAATTTGCTGGGTTCTTTTCCTGTAGCAGGCGCTGTAAAACGCGTCCTAGCATTTTAGGACAGGCAGGGTAAAAAATTTTTTTTTTCAGAATTTCGCTGTTCACATTTTAATGACGAATTTCCGGTCGTTCGATAAAGACGTTTAATTGGCAAGGGTAGCGTGAATGGGGAAAATGTAATAACAAAAGGGAGTGTCTTATGGTCGTGGGTCGTGGGTTGCGAAAAAATATTTAAAAAAAATAA
Organism: Pachyseris speciosa; assembly: GCA_016490735.1. Taxonomy (NCBI): domain Eukaryota; kingdom Metazoa; phylum Cnidaria; class Anthozoa; order Scleractinia; family Pachyseridae; genus Pachyseris; species Pachyseris speciosa. Next base: position 274,608 of record JAEMWC010000851.1, on the reverse strand, counting down.
TAAACAAATACCACTTTTAAATAAATAGTGGTTAAAGCGGAAAATAAGCTTAACGAGAGACACCCCTTAGCAACAAAAACAAGCATTTGTGATTAATGACCGTATATTATTTGTCGTCTTGTCTCGGGGCTATTTGATGATCTTAGACCTTAGTTATATACTAGCTGAATACAGCAAAGGAAATTAGATTATATTTGTTTAGCTGTTGGTGTTAAGAAAGCGGCTAAGATCTTAAAATAAGAAATTTAGAGCCATCACGCCAATGATTTGAAGCAGTATTTCATGAACGCTGCTTAATGGTATTGTGTCTTTCACCATAGAAACAGGAACAATGACTTGTTGCAATCACCGTCACTCCGTCGGCATGTGACGCTTGCCAGGCTGGCTCCAGTTGTTTGCTCTTAAAATATCGAGAAAAAAAAGCCATTTGTATTTATTAAATCATTGAAAAGATGGTGTTTTCAGCACTTACACAAAGACTGATTGTAATTTCATAGCACACCAGCTGAAAAAATTCGTTCACTACTAGCATCGTTTGCAGTCCATTATACGCCTTGAGAAAATCGACTTCAACTGAATTTATTATTGCTAGGGCAAAAAAGCGCTTCCTTTATATCATGATTGTGCTTTATACAGGGACCGCAGAGACCATTTTAAAGTGTTAGGGCTAAAACATCCCGCCAACTTCAAGCGGTACAATTCATACGTCAGCCACTCCCCCTCAGACCAGAGAACGTGATTTTAAATGACCGGCTAATCTTCAGCCAATCAAAACAGAACTGTATCATATGTATTTTTTCTGGAACAATTATATGGGCTATATAGGTATGTGCGGCCCCAAAGGGTATGGTTGTTTAGCCGTTTTGGTCTGAAATAGGGTATGGTTTGTGCACTCTTGTCTTGAATTTGTTATTCTTTAGCCGATAAGACCATCAACAAAAGCCCTTCATTTTCGTCTTTTAATTATGTTTACGCCAACTGTGTACATGAAATAGGTCTGAAATAGGGTATTGAATTTTTGATTGGGTCTGAAATAGGATAGGGAAAATCGAAGATTTTGGTCTGAAATAGGGTAAGGGTTTCAAGACGCGGGCAACACACCCCCACCCAATTTTTCTGGGAGTACTCCCCTCCCGGGCCAAAACACCACAGCAATGAGAAACGGCAACCGGAAAGGAAAACCTTTAGTCAAACCTAGTAGGGTCGCACGTATGGGTGTTTTGACACATTAAGAGCTGAAGAAGACCGGCAACCAGAGACCAGAAAAGTACAGTACAAGCATACAGGAAATGACGACTTGTCACTAATCCCCATACTAACCGTTTAATCGAAACTTCTCAAATAGTCTATCTTAATTTATTAATACCGTATTAAATCTGCTTTCATTTCATTTCTTGGCAGCATTGAAGAAGAATTTGGAGGGTCAGTCAAATTCATGAAAGAGGTATGAGGTATAATGTGTGAGTTCAAAGAAAAAAAGTGAATACCACGGAGAACAACGCGTCGGCGTTTTCCCTTTTGATTGCTTATGGTGCCAATTTTCCTAGAGGGATTTCCGCTGTTTGAAAGCGCACGGTAAACATACGTAAAAGGCTTAACCCACGCTATTATTAAAGCAGGCCTGTAAAACAGAGATTATAAAAAATTGCAATAATAAAATAAAATAAAATAAAATATATAAAGTAAACGACTTAAATTTATTTGAGTCCTAGGTCCTGTCCACGCGTAACCGTTTTTTTTTTTTTGGAAAACGGAGATTTTTTTTTGTGTTTTGGAATCGTTTTTGCCCGTCCACAAGAAAACGCAACAGTGACTGAAAACGGTACCATCTTTGATGGGAGCATGCGCATTCACTGGTATCCGAGTCCGCGAGATCTTATCTCCTGCGCGGGCTATATTGGATCCAACAACGTGACATAATCTTTTTCGAAAAGTTCATTTTGACCGTCTATAGCAAAACAGCGTTTTTGAAAAATTCCCTTTTCAGTTATCGTTTTCATGGGATATGTGTGGACGGAAGCCGTATCCGTGAAGAAAACGCTGCGTTTTCAGATGAAAACGGATACGTGTGAACGGGGCCCCAATGTATTTATTCCGGGGTTTTTACAGTCTGTATGTAAATTAACAAACAAATATAAGAACGAAGGGGTTGACCAAAACTGAAAAAGACTTAACAGCTGGGCGAGCAAATTAAGAAAAGCGGTGTATTTAGGTTTACGTGAAAATAGAAATTGTTTACATTTCTATTTCTCCTCTCAATCAGCCTCCACTCTTTGACGTTATCATACGCGCGCGTATGCGTGCGTGCATTTCTCATTCGTGTGACAGAAGCGGACACCCGAACTGGAAGGAAACCCCCCCCCCCACTTCCCCATGTGATACTGACGTGGATGACGTGAACGTAAAAATACAGTTTAAGATTGCTAACTCCAGACCCTCCATACCCAGAATATGGTGAAGAACATGGTGGAAGGGCAGTGATAAGGGAGTGTAAACCCACCTCCTTCTCACCACCAGGATCTAAATTTGTGAGCAATAGAATACAACAGCAAGGCAAATATAGGCACTCAGTAAAAGAAAGACCGTTGATTTTATTTCTGTAGGCTGAGGAAATTGAGGTTGTACACGTCGATTTAACAGAAAGCCCGGCTAAAAGTTACAAGGATGACAAGTATGGAAGAATATTCAGTTCAAGTGATAGCGACTCTGAGAGCAAAGATCATGTGAGAGCTGGGGAAAGTGTCCTCTACTTCAACAATGACAAAGAAGTGCCGATATTTCGCACTGATAAATGCATCTATACCACAGAACAAATTGTGAAGATTCTATGGAGTGCAACGGACAACCGGTTGAAGTGTAGGAAACCACCGAAGAAAGTTCAACAAAACGCTGTCTTTTTAATTGATCTGCGTTACACGAGCCTTGACGATCTGCGAGCTGACGGCTTGCCTCAATATCACATGTATGATGGTAAACGCACCCTGACAATTGATGTAGATGATGACGCAGCTGATGAAATGAAGGTTACGGTTACAAGTCGAGCAAAAGAGAACCTGGAGAGCAACAACCAGTATCATTTCGAAAGGTTATATCACAGCTGGAGAGTGGGAAGCGAAGGGAATAAATACCACAGGAGGATTGTGCACATAAAAGATCGAAGAAATGACATTGTTAACAATGTGGCTTTTGTGCAGTATGTCTTTGACGGTGACGAGGAAAACATCATTCCCACGCCTCACCAAAACACCATGCACCTTGTTACACGCGTACCAAGGCATCGGTAATTAGAAAAATTGACACTAATTTGTCCTCTATGGGTCCTAAAGAAGCAGTTTTCCAGGCGACGAGGGATGCCGGTGGTATCAGGAACGAACATCGTACCTTGACAAGCTTCGGAAAGCTACTATGGAGGAGCTCTATGCCGCTGAGAATCCCACAAGTCTCGGACTTGTACCAGATAGCGTCATAAGAAGACAAGAAGCTGCAAGCTCTACTTTTGCTTCTGGAAAATCAGACTTGACGCATTCTCTCTTTAACGACAGCGACTTCGAAGAAAACGTGGACGGAAGCGATCTTTCTGACAAGAACGAAGACGATTCAGAGGAATTTCTGATCAGCGGTCTTAGCAGTCTTGAGAATGATGAGCGACTACAACACCTGTCCAGTCTTACGCGCGAGGCAATGATTGAAAAGGCCAAATTGCTGTTACGCTTAAACAGCGTATGGCGAGGTCCTCCAACTGCCGATGGGTCAACTTCTTTTTCTGTCACAAGCCAATCAGGGAAAAGGCCAAATTATGTCGTAATGAATAATGGGAAAGTGGAATGCGAGTGTCCCCACTGGAAGGCAACCAGGATATGTTCTCACGCCCTGGCTGTAGCAGAAAAGGAAGACGAGATTGCTCCTTATCTTGCCTGGTATGGTAAGCAAAAGTTGGCCAAAAATCGGAGTCTGACCAGCGCTGCTAACTTGAATGTCAAGAAATCAACCCTCGGGAACAAAGGGAAGCGCCCCAAACGGCAACGATCAGGCAAACCACCATCTGCTACCATCTCCACAACCCGGAAGTATAAACTTAAATGGCTCAAGGACACTAAAGCCTTTAAGTGCTACGGCTGCGACTCTGCCATACGTATCCCAAGTGAAATTCCTGCTTCCCCAAATGACGTCATTGCGTCTTCAAATGAATATAAATCATTCATGAAGGACGGGAAATTGCAAGTTCATTTTGGGCCTACGCATTACCACCTCCCTGCAGTGTGCATTGCCGCAAAGAACCCTGAATTCAATGCAAGTACTGACATATTAATTACAGAGTCCGACAAGAAGTCATTTAAAGAGGCACATAAGCGCCACATCCATGGACCACATCCATGGACTATGCAGAACTGATAGTATGCGAAAAAACTCTCTTGCTTGGGTTTTGCGCGAGCGGCGAAGGTGCGAGCTATACAACTTTGTCAATCACTTAACATTGTCGGAAAGCCCACGCGATAATTCCCCATGGTCATATGGATAATTTATTAAGAAATTTACAACAGTCGGCTGTTGTTCAACCAAAAAGTGACAAAATCACAGACGCAAACGTTTATGGTGTTTTTTCCCATGCTGTGTCCCTGAAAACCGCGAAATTATAACCAAATTACAAAGGATTTGCACCGGAGCTACCTATATTACCTTTCGGTCCTGTCTCGTAAGCTTGAGGCCTTAAAATCCGGCAACGTTAGTTGTATACTAAAACAGTGGGATAATATATCACGGAAATGATGAATTTAACTGTTTTACTGCTGTCAACGATTGCAATTTTCGTGCGAATGCAATTTTTACGCGCACTTTCTCGGAGGTGAATCTCCAAACTCGCGCTTCCCTTGAACCTCAAACAAAAGAGCTCTAAAATTAACATTCTTGTTGTTGGTCTTGTTGAGAATACTGAGAATATGGTCTATGGAAATAGCTGTATTCTCTCACCGTGTGCTGGCTCCAAACTCGCGCTTCACGTGAACCTCAAACAAAATAGCTTGTTCATAGGGCTATCATGCAGATGCAATAGTGCTAAGGTGTGACGCCACAAATATTAGAATTTTTGAAATTATGGGATTTGTTGAGATTTTCAGAAAGAGCAAGATGAAAGATGCTAACTTGCCAAAACTCAGTATTTAAAGGCGAATTGGCTCTGAGATATTAGCACCGTTATGCTCTGCTGACTCCATACAAATCCGTCTAAATTTAACTCGGTTCATAACGTTAGCAACTGAGTAAAATTTAGAAGAATTTGTATGGAGTCAGCAGAGCATAACGGTGCTAATATCTCGCTCTCAAACTGTAAGAAAATGCTGATTTTTGGCAGGTAGGTCTTTTTGATCGTGTTCTTTCTGAATATCTGAACAAATCCCATAATTTCACAACTTTAGTTTTTATGACGTCATCACTTTAGAACTTTATTAGCATTCTTGTTGTTGGTGCTGTTGTATAAGGAAACTCATCGTATGAAATCACATGGACATGACCTGTCTTATTTCTTTCTAGGTTGCGTTATCGTTCAGACTGTTGACGTTATGTCTTTTCATTTGAAAAATAATTTAAGAGAGATTTTGTAAGAGTTAAATTTCTTTGAATTTATATGAATAGCTTGTTTCGTTTAATCCAATATTTCATAAATCATAATTAAGATTTTAATAAGATATTTTTAAGAGTTAAATTTCTTTGAATTATGCACATGTCATCGGCTTCACCGTGGGGTCGACCCCCGGATCTACCAGGGAGATATGTGGAGGAATACAACGAGATGGATGGGATTCTTTGCCCGAGGGTATGGGAAAATCTTGACATTGTTTTACGATCAAAGATTAGGGGGTGGGGGAATTCACAAGTTTGAAAAGAATGTCATGGGTATTTTCAGCTGAGAGACAACTCACCCAGGAGACTTTGTCTTGAGAGATTCACCGAACCCCCGGGGAAATTCCTCAAGTTTGTTTGACTGATTTTACAATCCCCCTGGTCAGCCCGGGGGTCGACCCCACGGGGAAGCCGATGACATGTGCATTATGAATAGCTTGTTTCGTTTAATCCAATATTTCATAGATCATAGTTAATATTTTAATAAGATATTTCAAACTCATTTTAAAGACTTATCGCAGCAAACAAAAATTGTCTCTGTCATTATCTGGTTTTTAGTGTATTTCGATTCATCCGTTCTTCTTTAAGATTGTTACCGTTGATATTAACGTTTATTGCAGGATACCAAACCTAAATTACAGTGGAACGACTTCAACCGGGGCCACCTGAGGTTTTTTAACCAATCAGCGATAGATTTGTTAGCAAAGAATTTCGACTTTGTGGTTTTCAAAGCCAATGAAATTCCATCCTAAATACATACATACGTACTACATACATACTTTATTTAACAACGCAGGTTAAAAAGATGGCAGCAAAAGCTGATGTGGACCTGCTAAGTATAAATAAATTACAAAATACACTAACTATGTGATGGAACTGTAAAAGTAATTACAATAATAATTATTCATATTAAGCCAGATATAGGTTACAAATACTATTTAACAAATAAATATCTAAAATAACTCTAAAAATATATAAAATCATCAGTGTTCTTAAATGTAATGGTAGAACTACAAACAAAAGATATTCTATCAATAGATTTAGAGTGTTTTTTATGCAAAAGAAGGTAAAGACTTGATCTTTACGGGTAGACTGTTCCAAATTATGCTGGCTCGATGAGTGAAGGAATCATTGTTTCCTTTCCAGTAAGTATGGGTTAGATCGAATTTAAGGTTATCTCTTAAATTGTAGTTTGTTGCATGTCTAGTAAAGAGATTTGTAATACTAGGTGGTGCTAAGTTATAATAAGCTTGGTAAGCTATGCTCGCCAGTCTCTTTTTGTAAAAATACGATAAGGGGTGCCATTTTAATTTAGATAAAACTTTATGTTTTGGGATAGAGGGGCTGAGATTATGAATAAGTCGAGCAGCACGGATATGAGATTCCTCCAAAACCTGTAATGAACTTGAGCAGCCCCATAGGGAAATACAATAGATTGTGCTTGGTAGTATGCCTTTAAAAGAGATGGATTCTAAGGTGGGGAGGTCAAAAGACTTAATCTAAGTTAGTTTATTTTTGCATTAAAATTTGCAGCAATGGATTTAATACGAGGTGTCCAGCTAAGCTTGTTGTCTAATGTCACTCCCAGACTTGAAGATTGAGTTGTACAGTTAATCAGATGATTGTCCAAGGTTATAGATGGAATTGGTCCAATGAAGGAAGACTTGGATATAAATATAATTTCCGTTTTAATAGGATGAATTGACATGCAGTTGAGTCGTGCCCAGCTATGAAGTTGTTGCAAAACTTTTTGGATGTGGACAACGATAGAGTCAACAGTCACCAATCACAAAAGCAGTGGAGTCGTCGACAAATATTTCCATATTTGAAGAGTTGCATGAATCTAGACAGCTTGGGAGGTCATTTGTAAAGATGATAAAAAGTCTGGGACCTAGTAAGGATCCCTGTGGAACTCCCGAGGGAATCTTCATTGTTGTAGAATTGTAGCCGTTGATAGAGACAGAGATAATCTAAGATCCAGTTTAGGGCATTATTGTAAATACCAGAAGCTTGCAGCTTAGAAGGTAGGAGATGATGGGAAACACAGTCAAAAGCTTTCTGGAAATCTATAAAGATTACGCCGATAGATTTCCCTTGATTTAGAGCGTATCTCCATTTTTCTGTCATGTGAAGTAGTAGCAACTCTGTAGATCTGCCTTTTCTAAAACCCCATTGTGAGTTGCTTAGCAGGTTATGGTGCTCCAGAAAAGCGTCTAGTTGTTGGCAGACCAGACTTTCTAATAACTTGCTTGGTTGACTGAGCAAAGAAATCGGACGATAGTTTCCACAATCCAACTGGCTGCCTTTTTTGTGGATGCAGCGTACTTTTGCTGTTTTCCACTGTTGAGGAAATTTGCAATCAGCAAAGCTCTTTTTTGCTATTATGTAATAGCTATCAATGAAGGCATCTCCAAGTAAGCGAAGCACGTTGCCGTCAATATTACCAGGCCCACAGGCCTTACCCTCTTTGATATGGTGTTTTGCGCAATGCGATAAAAGTTCATGATTAACAGTTACGGATGGAAGAGTCGGGGTAATTCTGTAGATGTAGTCTGTTGATGAAGGAGAATGAGGTACAGCATTAATGTTCAAGGTTGAGCAAATATTTGTAAAGTAAGAGTTGAAAGCATTTGCTTTCAGGATATCATCTGTTAGAAGAAGTCCCTGTGGATCTTTGATGGGCCCAATTGAGAAGGACTTGTTGGTGCCTTGAAATAATTTGACTGTTTTCCAAAATTATGTACTGTATTTCGCATTGCTGAATTTAACCTTCCAGTAAGCTAGTTCAGCATATCTTAATAACTTAGTGCAGAGATTTCTTTGTTTCTTGTAATTAAGTTACATGCACCAACTCCAACAAAATACGGGCGAAATGTTGCAGGTTTTTGAACCGCTTTCAATGTTGCCGCAACAAAATGTTGCGTTAAAAATCGTCCTGTGTGCCATGTTACACGAGACAACTTTTAACACAACAATGTTGCGTTAAAAATCGACGTCATAAATCGGCTCGTGTAACATCACCTTAATTCATTCTGCATTGACTGGGAATGCAGAGCTACATAATAGCGCCATTTCATACAAAATCGTTGCTTGGCTAAACAGACACAAAACCCTAAAGTGCCTTGATAGTTTTACTGTTTCTTTCCATGTCCAGCGAGGAAGGTTCTTCAATTAAAGATCTTCAGCGGTAAAACATCAACCAGTTATAAAGAAGGCAGCACTTGCGAAACCACACAAGCTCAGTATCCCTCGCAAACCCGTTAGCAATAAAGTTATCAAAGCCAGCCAACACATTTCGCTGTCTCTGGCTAAGCAGACAAAAACCCTAAAGTGCCTTGATAGTTTTCCCATGTCCACCGAAGCTTCACTAAGGTGCGGGATTGCAGAATATCAACATATCACAAATGATTTGATATTTCGATATTATCTTAGTATTCTGATCTTCCAATATCACCATGATATCTTGATATTTTGATATTATCATGATAGTCTGATATTCCAATATCACCATAATATCTTGATATTTTGATATCATCATAATATTCTGATATTCCAGTATCACCATGATATCTTGATATTTTGATATTATCATGATATTCTGATATCCCAATATCAACATGACACATAATAATAATAATAATAATAATAATAATAATAATAATAATAGCTTTATTGGTACATCCAATTAAAATGGGTCTTCACATACCAATTACAATAAAATGTAATATAAACAATTAAAATCTAAAATAAACATTTAAAAGTGATAAGAACTTACATTACCATATTATTAAAAAAACTTAAGATACATAATTCATTATTACACCAATCGAAAGTCAATGGCTTAAAAATTCGTCAAGGGCACGTCCTTTAATGGCGTTCTTAAAAACATTAAATGACTCCATGTTTGCTAAACTTTCTGGAAGGTCATTCCAGAGCTGAGCAGCCCTATATGAGAAAGATCGCTGACCTGTTGCTGATCTAAAAAATGGTATATTAAGCTTATCTTTATTCCTAGTGTTTCTTGTATGCACCTGGCTTCTTTTCGTGAACGTATTACACAAGGATGGTGGGGCTAATCCCTTTATACATTTAAAAGCCATTAAAGTGTCTCTACTGAACTCGTTCTTTAATCCTTGAGCCGAAACAAGCACGCTACACATGAATATACTTCGTTTTTTATTCCGTGAGCCGAAACAAGCGTGCCACGCCTGAATATAGCTAGTTAGGTTTTAATCCTTGGGCCGAAACAAGCACGCAACACATGAATATACCTTGTTCTTTATTCCGTGAACCGAAAAAAGCGTGCTACGCCTGAATATATGTAGTTAGTTTTTAATCCTTAAGCCGAAACAAGCACGCTACACATGAATATACCTCTTTCTTTAATCCAAGGGCCGAAACAAGCGTGCCAGGCCTGAATATACCTAGCTGATTACTCATTGAGCCGAAACAAGCACGCTACACATGAATATACCTCGTTCTTTAATCCATGAGCCTAAACAAGCATGCTACACCTGAGTAAGTCAGTGTAATTTCATGACAGAAGTGTCAGAAGTTCTGAATATTACATCAGCTTTTTCTTTTTCAACTCATCCTCCAAGTACCTGTTGAAACAATCGTTAACAAACCAACTGGGACATCTTCCTTGTAAGTTCAAAGTACTGATTTAATCTTCGAAAGCCATGTTCGCAAGATTCCTAATTCCTTCAAACTTTGGCAAATGTGGGTGATACAAACAGTTAGGGTTATCCGGTGGTATACACACATCCTCAGTGTGTTTGGAAACATGAAATATGCCAACTAAAAAATTTACATGATAGAAATGCATGAAACCCCAAATGGAAACTCGGACCCACGTGATATAGACGGACGCTCTAACCACTGAGCTACTGGAGACTCTATAGTGAGCAAGGGTGAAATGTGGGATTTGACTGAAACCGCATCACGTGGTCACATAGCCAAATAATGACTAGCACACTCATAACTGCATCACGCAGTCACATTAAGGCATATCAAAGATGCAACCATCCAAGACCTCCAAACTGAGTGAAATAAGAAATACAACATGATAGAAATGTATGAAACCCCAAATGGAAACTCGGAAAAAAAAAATCCGAGTTCCAGATGGGATTTGAACGCTCGTCTCGTTAAGGTCCGTATTGTCGTTGCTTTGTGTGAAGTAGGGTTGTGAGATGATTCGTTAAGTAGTCTGTAAGTATGTGTAGGTTTTTGTAAACTGTCGTCCGTAGTCTGTTGTTGTCACGGCTAACCAGGCAGTCTAGAAAAGGTATCTAACCATTTTCTTCGATCTCCTTGGTAAACTGTATGTGGCTATTGTGTCTGTTGAGATGTTCGTGAAAATCGTCGATTTCGTCTTTGTTTACAGCTGTGAAAGTGTCGTCGACGTAACGTAGCCAGAGCGGTAGCGTTCGATCGTAAGTCGCAAGGGCTTGTCCCTCGATTTTTTGCATGAAGATCTCTGCTACAACAGCGGAGACTGATGAGCCCATGTCTGTTCCGTGCAACTGTTTGTAGTGTTTGCTGTTGTACTGAAAGTAGGTAGACGTAAGGCAAAGGTTCAGTAAGTCCATTCGTCTGTTGGTAGTGGCAGTCCCAACCCCCCTCGTGTTTAGATGAGGCTATGCAAACACGGAAAAGGACTCTATTGCTTAAATCTAGTCATCGCAACAAAAAATTTCCAATACAAATTACAGAATATTTTATATTACACTTGTTTAAAGTGCTACTCATTGGAAAAATAACAAAACTCATTTTATAAATAATTCTCTCATTGAAACACTCTCTCATTAAAGACTTAAGTATTATTAATATTGCTTAGGAAATTTTGTGGACTCTTAGATTGTAGAGAAGTGAAAAGTTGCCTTCCTTTTCCTCTCATATATTAATATAGTGGAAACATTTGAAGGGCCTGGTGGAAAACTATGCTAAGTGGATTTTTGGGCGTTTTTTTTTTGCTCCAAAATTGCTGGTTTCTTGCATATAGGCCTGTTTTCATGTGGTAAACATTGCCCTGTATTCTTTTTCGCTGCTTTGCGCTTAGTCTTCAAGAAAACACGGGCCAAAAAACGCGTTCACCTAAAAATCCACTTAGCATAGTTTTCCACCAAGCCCTTCATTTAATGATACTGACTACGTTTTTTATTAACCCTTAAGTCTTGAATATTTTCGAACTGAATTTGCAAACAAAATTGCAATTTCTTTTCGGTGTTAATCTCTTTTCAGTTCCAAATAGTGGCAACATCTCTTCAAGGCCATTTTTTATATTCGAGATACAATGAGCTGTTCTAAATAATTTAGATAAGTATTAAAAAACGGTTTGGTTATTTATTTCGACTATAATCTTAATCTTGGTCACTCTTGTCTTTTCTTTTCCTCTTTTCGTTCCTATTCTTCCTGTTTCTTTGTTCTTTTCTTTTCCTCATCTTTCTTTCGCCTATCAAGACACAACTGTAATGAATAAAGCCATAACGTTTTCACAGTTAAGGTATCAAATATTATCATTTATTTATAGAGGAGAACATTGGTGAACATTGCTTCAGAAATAATCACAGTTTTGTAAAGAAGATTAACATTACCTTTGAAATTACAGCAATGTACTTTATGGAGAATCATGATGTTCAATGTGTGGGTCTTACTCATTAAATTTTCTTTTTTTTTAATTTTCTGACTCTTTTTAAATGATCTTACATCACTGAATACGGCTCATTTGTAGGTTTCCATTTTTTTTAATCAAAGAAGAATTTCCAGATGTGCGTTGGTCAATTATTTTCCAAATAAAACTTACTTTGTGATGCTGCCTCTTCTGGCTTTTCACTTTCAGAGGTTGGGGTATCTGTTGAAAAAAAAAAAAATAGGTGTGTCAACCTCAGCTACAGTATGTCTTCATGGATTAACTAAGTTGACTTTCAGTTTGCACCAGTCAGTTAATTTTTAATTTTCAAATTGGTGTGTATTGATGGAACGGGACATTAAGTGGTCTTAAAATGAATTTAAGCAAATTACATGTTACCTTCACTGGTTTTGACTGTTAATGTTTTGTTTTTGTTTTTACCAAACTTTGCAACACATTTCCGTGTAATTACTGTGTTTTGTTGATGGGTGACATTAACTTATTGTTTATAGTATTTAGTTTTTTGTTATCATCACGGAAGGGCCTATGGTGTCGTCATGTACATGGTTTCAACTCATCAGTGCCTTTCCCAGAACTTTAATCACAATAATGACTTCCTCAAATAACTTAAAACGTGAAAGAGTTGATAATTCCTTACCTTCAACAGTTGTGGAAAGGTATGCCTTTAAAAGAGATGGATTCTAAGGTGGGGAGGTCAAAAGACTTAATCTAAGTTAGTTTATTTTTGCATTAAAATTTGCAGCAATGGATTTAATACGAGGTGTCCAGCTAAGCTTGTTGTCTAATGTCACTCCCAGACTTGAAGATTGAGTTGTACAGTTAATCAGATGATTGTCCAAGGTTATAGATGGAATTGGTCCAATGAAGGAAGACTTGGATATAAATATAATTTCCGTTTTAATAGGATGAATTGACATGCAGTTGAGTCGTGCCCAGCTATGAAGTTGTTGCAAAACTTTTTGGATGTGGACAACGATAGAGTCAACAGTCACCAATCACAAAAGCAGTGGAGTCGTCGACAAATATTTCCATATTTGAAGAGTTGCATGAATCTAGACAGCTTGGGAGGTCATTTGTAAAGATGATAAAAAGTCTGGGACCTAGTAAGGATCCCTGTGGAACTCCCGAGGGAATCTTCATTGTTGTAGAATTGTAGCCGTTGATAGAGACAGAGATAATCTAAGATCCAGTTTAGGGCATTATTGTAAATACCAGAAGCTTGCAGCTTAGAAGGTAGGAGATGATGGGAAACACAGTCAAAAGCTTTCTGGAAATCTATAAAGATTACGCCGATAGATTTCCCTTGATTTAGAGCGTATCTCCATTTTTCTGTCATGTGAAGTAGTAGCAACTCTGTAGATCTGCCTTTTCTAAAACCCCATTGTGAGTTGCTTAGCAGGTTATGGTGCTCCAGAAAAGCGTCTAGTTGTTGGCAGACCAGACTTTCTAATAACTTGCTTGGTTGACTGAGCAAAGAAATCGGACGATAGTTTCCACAATCCAACTGGCTGCCTTTTTTGTGGATGCAGCGTACTTTTGCTGTTTTCCACTGTTGAGGAAATTTGCAATCAGCAAAGCTCTTTTTTGCTATTATGTAATAGCTATCAATGAAGGCATCTCCAAGTAAGCGAAGCACGTTGCCGTCAATATTACCAGGCCCACAGGCCTTACCCTCTTTGATATGGTGTTTTGCGCAATGCGATAAAAGTTCATGATTAACAGTTACGGATGGAAGAGTCGGGGTAATTCTGTAGATGTAGTCTGTTGATGAAGGAGAATGAGGTACAGCATTAATGTTCAAGGTTGAGCAAATATTTGTAAAGTAAGAGTTGAAAGCATTTGCTTTCAGGATATCATCTGTTAGAAGAAGTCCCTGTGGATCTTTGATGGGCCCAATTGAGAAGGACTTGTTGGTGCCTTGAAATAATTTGACTGTTTTCCAAAATTATGTACTGTATTTCGCATTGCTGAATTTAACCTTCCAGTAAGCTAGTTCAGCATATCTTAATAACTTAGTGCAGAGATTTCTTTGTTTCTTGTAATTAAGTTACATGCACCAACTCCAACAAAATACGGGCGAAATGTTGCAGGTTTTTGAACCGCTTTCAATGTTGCCGCAACAAAATGTTGCGTTAAAAATCGTCCTGTGTGCCATGTTACACGAGACAACTTTTAACACAACAATGTTGCGTTAAAAATCGACGTCATAAATCGGCTCGTGTAACATCACCTTAATTCATTCTGCATTGACTGGGAATGCAGAGCTACATAATAGCGCCATTTCATACAAAATCGTTGCTTGGCTAAACAGACACAAAACCCTAAAGTGCCTTGATAGTTTTACTGTTTCTTTCCATGTCCAGCGAGGAAGGTTCTTCAATTAAAGATCTTCAGCGGTAAAACATCAACCAGTTATAAAGAAGGCAGCACTTGCGAAACCACACAAGCTCAGTATCCCTCGCAAACCCGTTAGCAATAAAGTTATCAAAGCCAGCCAACACATTTCGCTGTCTCTGGCTAAGCAGACAAAAACCCTAAAGTGCCTTGATAGTTTTCCCATGTCCACCGAAGCTTCACTAAGGTGCGGGATTGCAGAATATCAACATATCACAAATGATTTGATATTTCGATATTATCTTAGTATTCTGATCTTCCAATATCACCATGATATCTTGATATTTTGATATTATCATGATAGTCTGATATTCCAATATCACCATAATATCTTGATATTTTGATATCATCATAATATTCTGATATTCCAGTATCACCATGATATCTTGATATTTTGATATTATCATGATATTCTGATATCCCAATATCAACATGACACATAATAATAATAATAATAATAATAATAATAATAGCTTTATTGGTACATCCAATTAAAATGGGTCTTCACATACCAATTACAATAAAATGTAATATAAACAATTAAAATCTAAAATAAACATTTAAAAGTGATAAGAACTTACATTACCATATTATTAAAAAAACTTAAGATACATAATTCATTATTACACCAATCGAAAGTCAATGGCTTAAAAATTCGTCAAGGGCACGTCCTTTAATGGCGTTCTTAAAAACATTAAATGACTCCATGTTTGCTAAACTTTCTGGAAGGTCATTCCAGAGCTGAGCAGCCCTATATGAGAAAGATCGCTGACCTGTTGCTGATCTAAAAAATGGTATATTAAGCTTATCTTTATTCCTAGTGTTTCTTGTATGCACCTGGCTTCTTTTCGTGAACGTATTACACAAGGATGGTGGGGCTAATCCCTTTATACATTTAAAAGCCATTAAAGTGTCTCTACTGAACTCGTTCTTTAATCCTTGAGCCGAAACAAGCACGCTACACATGAATATACTTCGTTTTTTATTCCGTGAGCCGAAACAAGCGTGCCACGCCTGAATATAGCTAGTTAGGTTTTAATCCTTGGGCCGAAACAAGCACGCAACACATGAATATACCTTGTTCTTTATTCCGTGAACCGAAAAAAGCGTGCTACGCCTGAATATATGTAGTTAGTTTTTAATCCTTAAGCCGAAACAAGCACGCTACACATGAATATACCTCTTTCTTTAATCCAAGGGCCGAAACAAGCGTGCCAGGCCTGAATATACCTAGCTGATTACTCATTGAGCCGAAACAAGCACGCTACACATGAATATACCTCGTTCTTTAATCCATGAGCCTAAACAAGCATGCTACACCTGAGTAAGTCAGTGTAATTTCATGACAGAAGTGTCAGAAGTTCTGAATATTACATCAGCTTTTTCTTTTTCAACTCATCCTCCAAGTACCTGTTGAAACAATCGTTAACAAACCAACTGGGACATCTTCCTTGTAAGTTCAAAGTACTGATTTAATCTTCGAAAGCCATGTTCGCAAGATTCCTAATTCCTTCAAACTTTGGCAAATGTGGGTGATACAAACAGTTAGGGTTATCCGGTGGTATACACACATCCTCAGTGTGTTTGGAAACATGAAATATGCCAACTAAAAAATTTACATGATAGAAATGCATGAAACCCCAAATGGAAACTCGGACCCACGTGATATAGACGGACGCTCTAACCACTGAGCTACTGGAGACTCTATAGTGAGCAAGGGTGAAATGTGGGATTTGACTGAAACCGCATCACGTGGTCACATAGCCAAATAATGACTAGCACACTCATAACTGCATCACGCAGTCACATTAAGGCATATCAAAGATGCAACCATCCAAGACCTCCAAACTGAGTGAAATAAGAAATACAACATGATAGAAATGTATGAAACCCCAAATGGAAACTCGGAAAAAAAAAATCCGAGTTCCAGATGGGATTTGAACGCTCGTCTCGTTAAGGTCCGTATTGTCGTTGCTTTGTGTGAAGTAGGGTTGTGAGATGATTCGTTAAGTAGTCTGTAAGTATGTGTAGGTTTTTGTAAACTGTCGTCCGTAGTCTGTTGTTGTCACGGCTAACCAGGCAGTCTAGAAAAGGTATCTAACCATTTTCTTCGATCTCCTTGGTAAACTGTATGTGGCTATTGTGTCTGTTGAGATGTTCGTGAAAATCGTCGATTTCGTCTTTGTTTACAGCTGTGAAAGTGTCGTCGACGTAACGTAGCCAGAGCGGTAGCGTTCGATCGTAAGTCGCAAGGGCTTGTCCCTCGATTTTTTGCATGAAGATCTCTGCTACAACAGCGGAGACTGATGAGCCCATGTCTGTTCCGTGCAACTGTTTGTAGTGTTTGCTGTTGTACTGAAAGTAGGTAGACGTAAGGCAAAGGTTCAGTAAGTCCATTCGTCTGTTGGTAGTGGCAGTCCCAACCCCCCTCGTGTTTAGATGAGGCTATGCAAACACGGAAAAGGACTCTATTGCTTAAATCTAGTCATCGCAACAAAAAATTTCCAATACAAATTACAGAATATTTTATATTACACTTGTTTAAAGTGCTACTCATTGGAAAAATAACAAAACTCATTTTATAAATAATTCTCTCATTGAAACACTCTCTCATTAAAGACTTAAGTATTATTAATATTGCTTAGGAAATTTTGTGGACTCTTAGATTGTAGAGAAGTGAATAGTTGCCTTCCTTTTCCTCTCATATATTAATATAGTGGAAACATTTGAAGGGCCTGGTGGAAAACTATGCTAAGTGGATTTTTGGGCGTTTTTTTTTTGCTCCAAAATTGCTGGTTTCTTGCATATAGGCCTGTTTTCATGTGGTAAACATTGCCCTGTATTCTTTTTCGCTGCTTTGCGCTTAGTCTTCAAGAAAACACGGGCCAAAAAACGCGTTCACCTAAAAATCCACTTAGCATAGTTTTCCACCAAGCCCTTCATTTAATGATACTGACTACGTTTTTTATTAACCCTTAAGTCTTGAATATTTTCGAACTGAATTTGCAAACAAAATTGCAATTTCTTTTCGGTGTTAATCTCTTTTCAGTTCCAAATAGTGGCAACATCTCTTCAAGGCCATTTTTTATATTCGAGATACAATGAGCTGTTCTAAATAATTTAGATAAGTATTAAAAAACGGTTTGGTTATTTATTTCGACTATAATCTTAATCTTGGTCACTCTTGTCTTTTCTTTTCCTCTTTTCGTTCCTATTCTTCCTGTTTCTTTGTTCTTTTCTTTTCCTCATCTTTCTTTCGCCTATCAAGACACAACTGTAATGAATAAAGCCATAACGTTTTCACAGTTAAGGTATCAAATATTATCATTTATTTATAGAGGAGAACATTGGTGAACATTGCTTCAGAAATAATCACAGTTTTGTAAAGAAGATTAACATTACCTTTGAAATTACAGCAATGTACTTTATGGAGAATCATGATGTTCAATGTGTGGGTCTTACTCATTAAATTTTCTTTTTTTTTAATTTTCTGACTCTTTTTAAATGATCTTACATCACTGAATACGGCTCATTTGTAGGTTTCCATTTTTTTTAATCAAAGAAGAATTTCCAGATGTGCGTTGGTCAATTATTTTCCAAATAAAACTTACTTTGTGATGCTGCCTCTTCTGGCTTTTCACTTTCAGAGGTTGGGGTATCTGTTGAAAAAAAAAAAAATAGGTGTGTCAACCTCAGCTACAGTATGTCTTCATGGATTAACTAAGTTGACTTTCAGTTTGCACCAGTCAGTTAATTTTTAATTTTCAAATTGGTGTGTATTGATGGAACGGGACATTAAGTGGTCTTAAAATGAATTTAAGCAAATTACATGTTACCTTCACTGGTTTTGACTGTTAATGTTTTGTTTTTGTTTTTACCAAACTTTGCAACACATTTCCGTGTAATTACTGTGTTTTGTTGATGGGTGACATTAACTTATTGTTTATAGTATTTAGTTTTTTGTTATCATCACGGAAGGGCCTATGGTGTCGTCATGTACATGGTTTCAACTCATCAGTGCCTTTCCCAGAACTTTAATCACAATAATGACTTCCTCAAATAACTTAAAACGTGAAAGAGTTGATAATTCCTTACCTTCAACAGTTGTGGAAAGGTATGCCTTTAAAAGAGATGGATTCTAAGGTGGGGAGGTCAAAAGACTTAATCTAAGTTAGTTTATTTTTGCATTAAAATTTGCAGCAATGGATTTAATACGAGGTGTCCAGCTAAGCTTGTTGTCTAATGTCACTCCCAGACTTGAAGATTGAGTTGTACAGTTAATCAGATGATTGTCCAAGGTTATAGATGGAATTGGTCCAATGAAGGAAGACTTGGATATAAATATAATTTCCGTTTTAATAGGATGAATTGACATGCAGTTGAGTCGTGCCCAGCTATGAAGTTGTTGCAAAACTTTTTGGATGTGGACAACGATAGAGTCAACAGTCACCAATCACAAAAGCAGTGGAGTCGTCGACAAATATTTCCATATTTGAAGAGTTGCATGAATCTAGACAGCTTGGGAGGTCATTTGTAAAGATGATAAAAAGTCTGGGACCTAGTAAGGATCCCTGTGGAACTCCCGAGGGAATCTTCATTGTTGTAGAATTGTAGCCGTTGATAGAGACAGAGATAATCTAAGATCCAGTTTAGGGCATTATTGTAAATACCAGAAGCTTGCAGCTTAGAAGGTAGGAGATGATGGGAAACACAGTCAAAAGCTTTCTGGAAATCTATAAAGATTACGCCGATAGATTTCCCTTGATTTAGAGCGTATCTCCATTTTTCTGTCATGTGAAGTAGTAGCAACTCTGTAGATCTGCCTTTTCTAAAACCCCATTGTGAGTTGCTTAGCAGGTTATGGTGCTCCAGAAAAGCGTCTAGTTGTTGGCAGACCAGACTTTCTAATAACTTGCTTGGTTGACTGAGCAAAGAAATCGGACGATAGTTTCCACAATCCAACTGGCTGCCTTTTTTGTGGATGCAGCGTACTTTTGCTGTTTTCCACTGTTGAGGAAATTTGCAATCAGCAAAGCTCTTTTTTGCTATTATGTAATAGCTATCAATGAAGGCATCTCCAAGTAAGCGAAGCACGTTGCCGTCAATATTACCAGGCCCACAGGCCTTACCCTCTTTGATATGGTGTTTTGCGCAATGCGATAAAAGTTCATGATTAACAGTTACGGATGGAAGAGTCGGGGTAATTCTGTAGATGTAGTCTGTTGATGAAGGAGAATGAGGTACAGCATTAATGTTCAAGGTTGAGCAAATATTTGTAAAGTAAGAGTTGAAAGCATTTGCTTTCAGGATATCATCTGTTAGAAGAAGTCCCTGTGGATCTTTGATGGGCCCAATTGAGAAGGACTTGTTGGTGCCTTGAAATAATTTGACTGTTTTCCAAAATTATGTACTGTATTTCGCATTGCTGAATTTAACCTTCCAGTAAGCTAGTTCAGCATATCTTAATAACTTAGTGCAGAGATTTCTTTGTTTCTTGTAATTAAGTTACATGCACCAACTCCAACAAAATACGGGCGAAATGTTGCAGGTTTTTGAACCGCTTTCAATGTTGCCGCAACAAAATGTTGCGTTAAAAATCGTCCTGTGTGCCATGTTACACGAGACAACTTTTAACACAACAATGTTGCGTTAAAAATCGACGTCATAAATCGGCTCGTGTAACATCACCTTAATTCATTCTGCATTGACTGGGAATGCAGAGCTACATAATAGCGCCATTTCATACAAAATCGTTGCTTGGCTAAACAGACACAAAACCCTAAAGTGCCTTGATAGTTTTACTGTTTCTTTCCATGTCCAGCGAGGAAGGTTCTTCAATTAAAGATCTTCAGCGGTAAAACATCAACCAGTTATAAAGAAGGCAGCACTTGCGAAACCACACAAGCTCAGTATCCCTCGCAAACCCGTTAGCAATAAAGTTATCAAAGCCAGCCAACACATTTCGCTGTCTCTGGCTAAGCAGACAAAAACCCTAAAGTGCCTTGATAGTTTTCCCATGTCCACCGAAGCTTCACTAAGGTGCGGGATTGCAGAATATCAACATATCACAAATGATTTGATATTTCGATATTATCTTAGTATTCTGATCTTCCAATATCACCATGATATCTTGATATTTTGATATTATCATGATAGTCTGATATTCCAATATCACCATAATATCTTGATATTTTGATATCATCATAATATTCTGATATTCCAGTATCACCATGATATCTTGATATTTTGATATTATCATGATATTCTGATATCCCAATATCAACATGACACATAATAATAATAATAATAATAATAATAATAATAGCTTTATTGGTACATCCAATTAAAATGGGTCTTCACATACCAATTACAATAAAATGTAATATAAACAATTAAAATCTAAAATAAACATTTAAAAGTGATAAGAACTTACATTACCATATTATTAAAAAAACTTAAGATACATAATTCATTATTACACCAATCGAAAGTCAATGGCTTAAAAATTCGTCAAGGGCACGTCCTTTAATGGCGTTCTTAAAAACATTAAATGACTCCATGTTTGCTAAACTTTCTGGAAGGTCATTCCAGAGCTGAGCAGCCCTATATGAGAAAGATCGCTGACCTGTTGCTGATCTAAAAAATGGTATATTAAGCTTATCTTTATTCCTAGTGTTTCTTGTATGCACCTGGCTTCTTTTCGTGAACGTATTACACAAGGATGGTGGGGCTAATCCCTTTATACATTTAAAAGCCATTAAAGTGTCTCTACTGAACTCGTTCTTTAATCCTTGAGCCGAAACAAGCACGCTACACATGAATATACTTCGTTTTTTATTCCGTGAGCCGAAACAAGCGTGCCACGCCTGAATATAGCTAGTTAGGTTTTAATCCTTGGGCCGAAACAAGCACGCAACACATGAATATACCTTGTTCTTTATTCCGTGAACCGAAAAAAGCGTGCTACGCCTGAATATATGTAGTTAGTTTTTAATCCTTAAGCCGAAACAAGCACGCTACACATGAATATACCTCTTTCTTTAATCCAAGGGCCGAAACAAGCGTGCCAGGCCTGAATATACCTAGCTGATTACTCATTGAGCCGAAACAAGCACGCTACACATGAATATACCTCGTTCTTTAATCCATGAGCCTAAACAAGCATGCTACACCTGAGTAAGTCAGTGTAATTTCATGACAGAAGTGTCAGAAGTTCTGAATATTACATCAGCTTTTTCTTTTTCAACTCATCCTCCAAGTACCTGTTGAAACAATCGTTAACAAACCAACTGGGACATCTTCCTTGTAAGTTCAAAGTACTGATTTAATCTTCGAAAGCCATGTTCGCAAGATTCCTAATTCCTTCAAACTTTGGCAAATGTGGGTGATACAAACAGTTAGGGTTATCCGGTGGTATACACACATCCTCAGTGTGTTTGGAAACATGAAATATGCCAACTAAAAAATTTACATGATAGAAATGCATGAAACCCCAAATGGAAACTCGGACCCACGTGATATAGACGGACGCTCTAACCACTGAGCTACTGGAGACTCTATAGTGAGCAAGGGTGAAATGTGGGATTTGACTGAAACCGCATCACGTGGTCACATAGCCAAATAATGACTAGCACACTCATAACTGCATCACGCAGTCACATTAAGGCATATCAAAGATGCAACCATCCAAGACCTCCAAACTGAGTGAAATAAGAAATACAACATGATAGAAATGTATGAAACCCCAAATGGAAACTCGGAAAAAAAAAATCCGAGTTCCAGATGGGATTTGAACGCTCGTCTCGTTAAGGTCCGTATTGTCGTTGCTTTGTGTGAAGTAGGGTTGTGAGATGATTCGTTAAGTAGTCTGTAAGTATGTGTAGGTTTTTGTAAACTGTCGTCCGTAGTCTGTTGTTGTCACGGCTAACCAGGCAGTCTAGAAAAGGTATCTAACCATTTTCTTCGATCTCCTTGGTAAACTGTATGTGGCTATTGTGTCTGTTGAGATGTTCGTGAAAATCGTCGATTTCGTCTTTGTTTACAGCTGTGAAAGTGTCGTCGACGTAACGTAGCCAGAGCGGTAGCGTTCGATCGTAAGTCGCAAGGGCTTGTCCCTCGATTTTTTGCATGAAGATCTCTGCTACAACAGCGGAGACTGATGAGCCCATGTCTGTTCCGTGCAACTGTTTGTAGTGTTTGCTGTTGTACTGAAAGTAGGTAGACGTAAGGCAAAGGTTCAGTAAGTCCATTCGTCTGTTGGTAGTGGCAGTCCCAACCCCCCTCGTGTTTAGATGAGGCTATGCAAACACGGAAAAGGACTCTATTGCTTAAATCTAGTCATCGCAACAAAAAATTTCCAATACAAATTACAGAATATTTTATATTACACTTGTTTAAAGTGCTACTCATTGGAAAAATAACAAAACTCATTTTATAAATAATTCTCTCATTGAAACACTCTCTCATTAAAGACTTAAGTATTATTAATATTGCTTAGGAAATTTTGTGGACTCTTAGATTGTAGAGAAGTGAAAAGTTGCCTTCCTTTTCCTCTCATATATTAATATAGTGGAAACATTTGAAGGGCCTGGTGGAAAACTATGCTAAGTGGATTTTTGGGCGTTTTTTTTTTGCTCCAAAATTGCTGGTTTCTTGCATATAGGCCTGTTTTCATGTGGTAAACATTGCCCTGTATTCTTTTTCGCTGCTTTGCGCTTAGTCTTCAAGAAAACACGGGCCAAAAAACGCGTTCACCTAAAAATCCACTTAGCATAGTTTTCCACCAAGCCCTTCATTTAATGATACTGACTACGTTTTTTATTAACCCTTAAGTCTTGAATATTTTCGAACTGAATTTGCAAACAAAATTGCAATTTCTTTTCGGTGTTAATCTCTTTTCAGTTCCAAATAGTGGCAACATCTCTTCAAGGCCATTTTTTATATTCGAGATACAATGAGCTGTTCTAAATAATTTAGATAAGTATTAAAAAACGGTTTGGTTATTTATTTCGACTATAATCTTAATCTTGGTCACTCTTGTCTTTTCTTTTCCTCTTTTCGTTCCTATTCTTCCTGTTTCTTTGTTCTTTTCTTTTCCTCATCTTTCTTTCGCCTATCAAGACACAACTGTAATGAATAAAGCCATAACGTTTTCACAGTTAAGGTATCAAATATTATCATTTATTTATAGAGGAGAACATTGGTGAACATTGCTTCAGAAATAATCACAGTTTTGTAAAGAAGATTAACATTACCTTTGAAATTACAGCAATGTACTTTATGGAGAATCATGATGTTCAATGTGTGGGTCTTACTCATTAAATTTTCTTTTTTTTTAATTTTCTGACTCTTTTTAAATGATCTTACATCACTGAATACGGCTCATTTGTAGGTTTCCATTTTTTTTAATCAAAGAAGAATTTCCAGATGTGCGTTGGTCAATTATTTTCCAAATAAAACTTACTTTGTGATGCTGCCTCTTCTGGCTTTTCACTTTCAGAGGTTGGGGTATCTGTTGAAAAAAAAAAAAATAGGTGTGTCAACCTCAGCTACAGTATGTCTTCATGGATTAACTAAGTTGACTTTCAGTTTGCACCAGTCAGTTAATTTTTAATTTTCAAATTGGTGTGTATTGATGGAACGGGACATTAAGTGGTCTTAAAATGAATTTAAGCAAATTACATGTTACCTTCACTGGTTTTGACTGTTAATGTTTTGTTTTTGTTTTTACCAAACTTTGCAACACATTTCCGTGTAATTACTGTGTTTTGTTGATGGGTGACATTAACTTATTGTTTATAGTATTTAGTTTTTTGTTATCATCACGGAAGGGCCTATGGTGTCGTCATGTACATGGTTTCAACCCATCAGTGCCTTTCCCAGAACTTTAATCACAATAATGACTTCCTCAAATAACTTAAAACGTGAAAGAGTTGATAATTCCTTACCTTCAACAGTTGTGGAAAGGTCCTCTCGAATATTTTTTCCTTTTTCTTTGAATGAAACCTATGTGTAATATAAAAGGAAAGTTAAGTATGCCATCAAGAAGAGACCTCTATGTATTCCCAAGTAAGGTTTTCCTGAAGCCAATAATATACTGACAGGCTTTGCAATGCAGTTATTTTGTTGTTGTTGTTGTTTTTCATCCACAAATTTAACAAAGAAAGACTAGTCTAAGAAGCATAGCAACATGCATTTACTTTCAAAAATTTGAGTTTTAAAGGTGAGGACTGTTACATTCACCCTCCAATGGCTCAGGGTATACGTAATTAATCATCAAGGTATCTACCTCTTTATCACTGTCACTAGTTTCAGCTGTAGGCTGTTCACCAGGAGCATGCTGTGGGTAAATTAGATACAACACTCACTTGATACATATCGAAATTTAACAAAAAAAAATACTAATTTAAAAAGCTTATTAATAGTTGTTACTACAAATGTTGTTACTTTAATTCAGCAAATTGTGTTATAAAGATGAGGCTAAAAGTCACTCTTCCAAATATAGGTGTTGAATTGATTAAAATCTGGTTTATACGGCTAGATGGAGTTTAATTGAAAGTACCCTTTAATGCGGTAATTAGTATTATTGGTGATGACAGTTAAAACCTGAGGCCGGTTCCTGAAAGGTGTAATAACTCTATTCCAGGGATAAATCCGCCTTATTCCAGGAATACCTGTTGGAATAAGGCAGATTTATACCTGGAATAGAGTTATTACACCTTTCAGGACCCGGCCCCTGGTTTATAGTGTCACTTGGAATGCACTTGAAAACACCTACCTTGTCATCTCTTGTTACTGGGGCCTTTTCAGACGATTGATCAGTAGTCTGTGGGGAAATTAGGTGCAACCGTTTTTACTCTCTCTTTTTTTCTTTTCTCAACGTTGTTCTCGTTTTAATCTCAACTTTATTTTCTTATCAAAATATTTTTTTGTAGCAGTCTTTCATCGTTCCTTATTTCCTGGCCCGCCTAGATTAGCTATGCTACCTGCGGGTCAGGTAATTTTGTATTTATTTAATAGCACGTCAATAAAAATCAACTTCATCATTCATAAATTTAACTAAACAAGGCAAAGACTAATTAATTTTTAAGGAGAATTGCTCACTTACTACTTACCGTATATGCTTACTTACTTTCTTTTTAAGCAAATCTTGACTTTTTTAGGGTGTTAAAGTTGCAAAATCTGGCCCCACGACCGAGTCAGACGGGGCTTGGGTCTATTCTCGATTTGACGTCACAAACTGCTTTGCATGCGTTTTTACAAAGACTTAATGCGATGTAAATCAGTTCGTGACGTCAAATCGAGAATAGACCCAAGCCCCTTCTGCCTCGCTCGTGGGGCAGACGATGGCCAGATTTTGCAACTTTAACACGCTAGAAAAGTCAATAACTAGTCAAGATTTGCTAAAAAAAAAAAAAAAAGGCGCAATGCGTTTCAAACAGGTGCAAAGATTTATTTTAGCGAAAAAAATTTTTTGGGTTTAGGTACACTTTAATTGTCAGAACTGGGCTGGCTTGAATGGTTGTTTAATTTGTTCCTAAAATGTAAGTCTGTTTTTAAAATCATGATTTTTGCAGTTTTGGATTATTATTCTTACCGATGTTCCTTCTTGTTCACCGAATTTCCACCTGCCAATGAAATAACAAATTGTGGATTAAGAAATATAATTTTAACTAACATGCCCCTAATTAATAACTCACGTCACCATATGCTTTTTTCAATGTATATGTGCAATCATATGTGTGCGTGGTGTTTGTTGTGTGTATCAGCATGTGTCTATATTATACACGTATGCATATTCTGTTTTTGAAATTTTGTGTATAAACTAATATGCCTTTGGTAATATTTAATCCTATGCACTGTATAATGTCGAGTAAAAGTTCATATGATTTGGTTATGTGGTTTTCTGCTTAAACTTACCATTGTGGCTGCAAAGTATCCAGACTCTCCTTTACTCAGTCTTCATTTCAAGCTTCCTTTCTGAGGCGCCACGCAGCTCTCGGAACAGTTCACAGGATTGGCTGAGAAAACAATAAACAAACAACAGAAACAATGGACCCTAGCCCTGAAATAATGGAGCTGCGTGATAATAAGAACCAATGAAATTAGAGGTTACTGAGAGGTGCGTGGCATCTGTCCTTTCTCATCAATTACCTGTTGAAAAGCTCACTTTATAAAAAATGATATTCTCAGACTGTAAATCTTACGGATGAAATTAGTTTTTGGAGTAAAATTCTACACGCCATGTTGGAACTGTTATGATGATGTCCATTCGTTATAGACTCGGGCAGGATATTCGGCCTGGTTAAGTCCTTGGGAGCTGGTTACAACAAAGTCACCACGGGTCCCAGGTCTCTCTTTTCCTTCTTGTTACAGGGACAATTCTTTCCTTAGTATCTTTGCTGTCCCCAACAATGCTGTTATTATTATCATTATCATTATCATTACGGTATTATTATTATTATTACAGGCACGGCGGAGCCAGGGGGGCTGGGGGACTAAAGCACCCCCCCCCCCCCAATTTCAAGCAAAAAAAATACATAAAATAATAATAAAAACCCATGAAACGTAAAAAGAAGAAGAAAAAAAAAAAGAAAAAGGAGCTAAGAGAAGCAAAAAAAAAAGCAAAACTAGTTGAGACAACAAATAAATTTAAGTAAATAAATCAGTCAGTAAACAATCAGCGGTAAATGCCATGAAGATTGCGCGCGCATGTTTTCTACGCTATTTGAAGATGGCGCACGAGGGATTCCTCAAATGTCACAATCGATGATCAATTCCTTGCCAAATTTGGTCCTTGTGCAGATATTCAGCAACCTGACAACTGCTGATCAAATATGGAAAGTCAGTCTTGTGTACAAGCGATGGAACGAGATCGTTTATACTTCTGTAGTTTGGAAGAGAGTTGATTTTAATTGGCAACGAAATCTCATTTCGAAGATCCTCAACAGGTTTGTTTTTGCTGGAACGAGAGAAGTACTATTGAGAAAGTGCTGCTACTTAAAATGGAATGACCACTGCATCATTTTGAAGCGATGCAAGAGGCTTGATGTTTTAGATTTACCCTGGATTGGGCCCAGGAATGAAACGGTACCTTTGGAGTTTGTGCAGTTAAACATTCGGTTTGTTCGTTGTTTGAATTTAAGCCATCACAGGAAAAAATACAGAGATTCCATGGTTGGTACTTTAATGGTATGTTATTGGGAAAACATTGGTAAAGCATTGGTAAAATACACAGTTTACCAATAATGGAAATTGTGTTACATTTTCCATATTGGTGTTGCATTTTATGGAAAACCAACCTTGGAATATTGAAATTAGTTTTCCAATTTGGTTTTTTATTGGAACCTCACTGGTATTCCATTGAAAAATTACCAACATTGGTATTTGATGCTTAAGTTTACCATATTGGATTGTCCCTGGAGTTTTGTTGGTAAACTATCTTAAAAAGCCAACATTGGAATGTTAAAATTAGTTTACCAAGGTGGCTTTCAAAATGTAATTTCATTGGTTTTCGATTAAAAATTCCAATATTGGTATATGGTAAATAGACTGCTGAAATTGGATCTTCACTCCGTGATATTTGAATGGTATCCGTTTATTTTTACCTATTGGTAGATTGTAATTAATACAACGGCTGTCAAAATAATCTTAAATGGTTTTCATTGACCTTTCTCTTCAAGTTCATTGGTACATGTTAACACTTTCATTAAGGAAAAAATTTACAATAGCATGCTCAAATACAATAGACAGCAAGGTAATAGAAAGTACAGGATAGCGATTATTCTTGGTCTGATTCAGAGTCTGAATTTGGTAACAAGACTCTGTAGAAGGCACAAGTGTAATAACTGGTCACAGATGTAATAAAGTCACAAGTGTAATAAGGTTTGGTCACAAATGTAATAAAGTCACAAGTGTAATAAGGTTTGGTCACAAATGTAATAAGGGTTCAGGTATAGGCCAAAACGTGAAAGACACCTGCCATTCAAAGTTGATGTTGTCATCACTTAACATCACATTAGTTTTGTCATTTTATGCATCATTCATGAATATTAAAATATATCTGAAGTGACTCACTAAGGTTTGTGTCGCCAAATTTTTAATTATTATATGTATTATATGCTCTCGACGGGTTATTATATTCCCACAAAACTTGGCAGAAACGATCACGCAGTAAACCTGAAATCGCCCGTCGCTTGCATCTGTCGGGTTACTCGACCTCCACTGAGTCTCCATTGGCATGCATCAATGTCAGTGACCAAAGTATATACCTACCTACCTACCTACCACAAACTAAGACACAGTAAATTATCTTGGAATGTTGTTTGGGTCTACAGACGTCGAAACTTATAATTTGCAATCTATTATAAAACACAAGTTTTTAACAGAAGATTTCAAAATTGAATAGAGTTTTAAGGAGCACTGAGACGATGAGACGAAGACTTGATTGATTTCTTGACACAACTTTCGTATAGAATTTCTGTTGCGAGGGTCAGGCCCGGCCAGGGGGGGTAGTGGGATACCAATATACCCGGTTTTTTCCCCATAAGATACTAAAATTGCAAAACTAAAATTGTAATAACTAAAATTATCTTGAAGCATTTAATTTATGTCTGTATACCGAATACCTAAAATTCAGGAAGAACCAAATACTTTATACCCGAGTTGTAACATAAAAATACCATATACCTGAATTAAAATGGGTCTAGATACCGTATACCCTAACCCCTGGCCGGGTCTGGAGGGTTGCCTGTGATAGTTGCAGCTTCTATAAAGCGATGCAATATTTGTTAAAGAGTGATCAATAGGAATTCAGTCACGCCTGAGCATTTTGGTAACCACTCCGCGTAATTGTAGTTGAGACAGGTGTGCTTTCCGGAGCTCTGACATGATCTGAATTCCCCATCGTCCTTTTTTGCAGTGTTCTAAGCTCTCTTTTTTATAAGAACGTTTAATTTTAACAATGAGGTTGAGCTCTGGTAATTATATATATATTAACATATTTGAATGGACGGAGAGAACAGGCTCTCTAGTTAAATATGTTTTCTATTTTGAAACGGAAAAAGAGCAAAAGAACCATGTTATTCAGGTCACGCTACGTAATTGGCTGTAAATGTACTCATACTAAACTATTTTTATCTTTATTGGCCTCATTATAATATATAAAAAAGTAAGAGTACAAAATAAGCGTCCCTTAAATTTCAGCCTAAGTAGGTTGTTAGCGCATTCTAAAATTTTTGGCCAACCTCAGTCAGATGCTCAGATGTTTATATCAAAAGGATTCTTGTGGGAAAAGAAAGATCAAGGCAATTTTTTTTAACAAATTAGATTTACAAGACTCTTATATAGATGAGATCGTACAAAAAGTCCTGTAATATTCCTCTTAATGTAAATCTTATCTGTCCATTCCCAATTGACATACATAATAGTTGTACATGTGTTTTATGTTTTAGATGAGGTCAATGTAACGGCTTTCTTGTCTTTATTTATTATTGTCTTTCTCCCTTCTCTTTTCTTAGTTAATTTCTGTTGTAAGTCTTTTTTGTAATTTCGCTATAAAGGCATGGCCCGCCTAGATTAGCCTCTGCTAGGTACAGGCATGGCAATCTTGAAAATAATAAAGTGTATATAAAGTGTAAAACTGTAGTGTACATTGACCCAAAGTAGGTTTTAAGTCACAAAACACCATTTGAAGTCTACTTTGCCAGGAAATGCAATTTTTTCAAAACAAGTGTGGCGGTTAACGAGTTCGTGGCTAATATTGGCAGAATTAATCCAACTGCAACTGACCGGACTAGAGACACTGTAGGCATGTCTCTCAATTCAGACCCACAAGGCCAGAAATCGTTGTAACAGACGAATGCATTCAGTTAAATTACGATCAGAACATACATATTTCTGGTTTGTGTTAAATATAAAGACATCAACAGATAATAACCCCAAAAAAGATTTTCTACCAAAAGAACAAGCTTAGTAGTCGTATTGTAACTTTCGCTGTTAAAGTCGAATTTCAAGATCAAATTATCACACCCAGATTTTGTGTGAACAAAATCTTATGAACCGGATTGTACTGACGGTTTTGTTGTTGGCACTTAATGTGAAACTGAAGCGAATTATTATTTCATTTGGATATACTTAATGATGCTATCACTTGAGAGCAGTACCTAATTTGTACAAAAGCTTTGTTAGTTAATTCATATGTGGAATTAAGACAAGCTTCTCATTAGATGATGCGAAAAATAACAAAACTAAAGCGATATTGACTGATGACGACATCAACTTTGAATGGCAGTTGCCTTTCAAGTTTGTGCCTATGTTTAAACCCTTATTACATTTGTGACCAAACCTTATTACACTTGTGACTTTATTACATTTGTGACCAAACTTTATTACACTTGTGACCAAACCTTATTACACTTGTGACTTTATTACATTTGTGACCAAACCTTATTACACTTGTGACTTTATTACATTTGTGACCAAACTTTATTACACTTGTGACCAAACCTTATTACACTTGTGACTTTATTACATTTGTGACCAGTTATTACACTTGTGCCTTCTGCAACTCTTGCACTTGCCCCTGAGCTCCCATTTCCTACATCCACAGCTTCTCCATTAAGTTCAATAGTCTTTAAAATGGAAATTTCTTCCCTCTTCAAGCATGCAACGTTTGCACTGTCAACAAATTTGGCACAGCCCTTTTCTATGAGGGCATTAGCAAGCTTATTTGCTAGGTCATATTTGCCAATGCCCCTTGCTTTAAGACTCATCTTTTTAACAACAGCGCAAAGATCTTTGTAAGATAAATTTCTAAATCTTGCAACATTAAAGAATTTTGTTAACAGTAACTGCGAACTATAAGATGACAATTGCTTTATGTCTGATGATAAATCATCCTCAGCTGTTTCAGCAGGTTTCTCGGCATCTGTGCAGTTATCTACAATAGAAAGATATGTAAGAGAAAAGATTTCAATACCGTAATTTGCCATTAAACAATCAGTATATTGCTCTGGATCACTGTCTTTTTTATTTCTTTCTCTACAACAGACAAGGTACGAAACTCACCATCTGAACTTGGAACAGGATCATCTCCCTTACGGGCCGTTCTTGCGGGGGGCAAATGGACCTGATAAATAGAAACTAGTGATTACATATTACAATTAAAGGTTTCGGTGGAAAAAGGGTATAAGTGACGATTTTGGCGCTATGATTAAGAAAAACATGGGTAGTAAGCGCTGTATTTCAAGAAAAGTCGACCCTGCATAATATGCACTATTTTCAAGTCAACTGAGCATCTTGTGTGCTGTTTATGAGTTAAAAGCCGGCCATATGGTGCATTAAGTTGAACAGGTAAGTCAAAACAGGTAATAACATATCACTAACACAAGAAAAACATTAAACGCATTTTAAAACAAACCTTCCTTTCACCTTTCCAGAGATCTCCAGAACACCTTGAGCAACAACTGGCTGAATGCACAACCAGAAATACACTCTCAGAAACAGATTTGAGCAAGGCTAAGGAGCAAATTCAGCTATTCACAGGTAGAAATGTGATTCAACGGTTTATTTTTTCTTTGAGGATTTTATAACCAAGGAATAACCGGTTTAAAACATAAATAAACAATAATTATACAGGGCAAAACAGAGGGCTTGGTCATTTTTTTTATTATTATTTTGAAGAACTGGATCAATTTTCTTCAGTGTTATCTTTAAAAGGTAAAACTAATAGCACTTTTCCCATAACAAGAAACATCACTAGTGATCACACATCATGGGTAACAGAATGGATTGATGTACAGTAAAGCTTTTTAAGCCTTTCAATACATTCACAAAATATTAATATTCATGTTTTATCAAGTCCTAAAACACTCCTGCTCATTTATAAAACATTACCTTATGATCAATGAGCGATGATTATGATTGATGATCGATGACCGCCGTACATTACCTTAGTTATTATGCATCTTGACAAATGCAAAATAAACTGTATTTTAAGGTAAAGTAGATAAAACATTAAGTGCACATTTTTTCCTTTGTCTCTAGCTGAACTGCTTCATGATCCTGATGATCGATGACCGCCGACCGGTTAGCTCAGTGGTAGAGCACCGGACTAGCATGCGGAGGTCGTGGGTTCAAACGCCGGCTGGACCAACACTCAGGGTCTTTAAATAATTGAGGAGAAAGTGCTGCCTTTGTAATAACATCTGCAAATGGTTAGACTTTCTAGTCTTCTCGGATAAGGACGATAAACCGTAGGCCCCGTCTCACAACTCTTCACAATTGATTCTGTGGGACGTAAAAGAACCCACACACTGTTCGAAAAGTGTAGGGGACGTAGTTGTAACGTATGCGGCCGATACCGGCCAGCGGTATATACTTGTAGCGCATGCTCACAGGACTCACGCAATAAACAACATGGCTTCAGTATGTTACATGGTGTCAGAATGGACCAGAAAATCCAATAAATCCTCGCTTTAAACAAGCCATCCGAAACCGAATTTCATCCTAGATGATGTCTCAGATACCGTTTGATCACCCGCATATTGATTGGGACAGCCAAGATTTGTACCAGGAGTTCAGCCGCTTTCGCAGTCATGTTGGCTTCGTGTTCGACGGCCCGCTCAGCAAACTCAAAGCAGAAGAAAAAGCCGGATGGCTCGGAACATGGATAGGTCCACAAGGCCGAGAAATCTACAAGACGCTCCAGTGGGAAGAGGGAGAAAAAAAAGACCCAGTAAAAGTTCTCGACAAACTTGAAGCTTACGTACGACCGCGGAAAAACAAGCGCATCGCAAGGCACAAGCTGAAATTACGCAAACAAAATACGGGCGAATCGTTCGACAATTTTGTGAAAGATCTTCGTCTCATTCTTATGGACTGTGAATATACCGACCCTGATGACATTTTGATTGATTCGATCATCGATGGGGTACACGCAAAGAAGCTTCAAGAGAGACTGCTAGATCGTGGAGAAGAACTAACTCTAGCCAAAGCCATCGAAACAGGGCAACAATATGAAATGTCCCAGAAGCAAGTACGTGTTGTTCGCGATGAGGAACCTCCCATCTTAGCACTGGATCCGAAAAAACTGAAACCTTCCGGCAAAGTACGTCCACCCAATCCGAAGAAACCTGACTGGCAAAAAGGGAAGCATTGCCCCAGGTGTGGCAAGGACCCTCAGCATGACTGGAATCATGGGAAATGTCCCGCGCTAGGATCCACATGTTCCTACTGTAAGAAGCCTAACCATTGGTTAGCAGTGTGCAACCGCCGCCCTCGTGTACACAAGGTTGACACCAGCTCAGATGATGACTCAGAAACAGAGGTATTACACATCCACATGACTCAGCCCGCCGATACTTTGCCAGATGACAAGTGGACCATAAGTTGCAGAGTGGAAAACAAACAAATCAAGTTCAAAATCGACACAGGTGCCCGCTGCAACACACTTACCCTTTCTGACTACCAGAATATCCAACATGAGGGCGAACTCAAAAGATCAACAAAACTACTTCGTACCTACTCCAATCATCAGATTAAGCCTGTAGCAGAGGCTGAATTGTCTTTGGAACACAACAGCAACCTAGCCACCACCACATTCCAAATAGTTGATATCGATCAAGAAAACGTACTATCAGGAAACACGGCTGAAGCACTACAGTTAATCTCGAGACTAGCATCCGTTGACATGCCCTCCCCCACCGAGAGAGACCAAGTCCCTGATGGACTTCACGAGTTCCCAGACCTCACTCAAACAACCGGTACACTGCCTGGAACCTACACAATCAAACTGGAGCCTAACGTCAAAGGTGTGGTCCATGCCGCCCGCCGCCTCCCAGTAGCACTAAAAGAAAGGGCCATCAACAAACTCCATGAAATGGAAGCCAATGGCTACATAGTCAAGGTAACAGAGCCAACCGAGTGGGTCAGTTCCATGGTAGTTTCAATTCAAGGCGACAAAGTCCGCATCTGTATTGATCCCAGCGACTTGAACAAGGTCATCAAGCGTGAGCATCATCCTGTGAGAACCATAGAAGAAGTCATCAGCACCATACCTGACGCCAAGGTATTCTCCAAGCTAGACGCGAAAAGTGGTTTCCTCCAAATCAAGCTTGATGAAGCCTCTTCACTGCTCACAACGTTCAATACGCCACTCGGCAGGTACAGGTGGTCAAGACTCCCGTTTGGAATCAAGAGCGCGCCCGAAATTTTTCAGAGAATCATGGATCAGATGCTGGAAGGAATAGAGGGAGCCACAGCTATTATGGATGACATTCTAATTGCAGGATCAAGCACTGAACATCATGACGCAGTGCTTCACAAGGTCATCGAAAGAGCAACCAGCTACAACTTGAAGCTGAATCTTCAGAAGTGCTTAATCAGACAACCAGCTGTCACATACATTGGACACCTCCTGACATCTGAAGGATTGAAGCCAGACCCATCAAAGGTAGCAGCTGTCCGTGCCATGCCCACCCCAAAGAACAAAGACGATGTCAAACGATTCCTAGGATTTGTCACCTACCTTGCGAAGTTCATTCCCAACCTGAGTGAGTTGGACGCCCCACTCAGACAGCTACTGAAGACAAACGCCTTGTTTGACTGGCAACCAGCTCAAGAAGAGGCTTTCCTTAAACTGAAAGAACAATGTTGCAGTCAACCAGTACTGAAATACTTCGACGTCAATAAGCCTGTGGAAATACAATGTGACGCAAGCCAGCATGGCCTCGGCGCGGTACTCATCCAAGACGGCCAGCCTATTGCCTATTCCTCACGTTCCTTAACCGACGTCGAAGGACGTTACGCACAAATAGAGAAAGAAATGCTGTCCATCGTGCATGCATGCAAGAAGTTCCATCCTTACATTTTCGGCAAGGAGGTGACCGTGTACAATGATCACAAGCCCCTCGAACAGATCCTGAAGAAACCACTTCTGGCAGCACCAATGCGGCTACAGCGAATGATACTAAACCTTCAGTGGTATGACCTCATCGTAAAGTACCGCAAGGGCAAAGAAATGTATCTACCCGACACTCTGTCAAGAGCATATCTGCCTGACACACCCAATCCCGAGATCCCTGACCTAGAACAAGTAAGCACTCTGGATTTCCTATCCATCACTGAAGACAAATATACTGAATTGCAAGGGCACACTCAGCGTGAGCTAAGCCAGCTACAAACAATAATCTTGAATGGCTGGCCAAACGTTCGACAGGAAGTACCTGCATCACTGCGCCCGTATTGGGACTCTAGAAGCGAACTAGCCGTATACGATGGAATCATTTACCAAGGAATGCGAATCATAGTGCCCCCCAGTCTACGGCGACAAATGCTCAACCTTGTCCATGAGTCACACCTGGGTATAATCAAATGCAAACAACGTGCTCGTGAAGTGTTATATTGGCCAGCTATGAACTCTGACATTGAGGAAACTGTTAAGAACTGTACCAAGTGTGCCAACTTTCAAAGAAAACAACCCCCGGAGCCGCTAATACCAACAGAGACTCCCGGGTTACCCTTCATGATGGTGGGGACAGACCTCTTCGAGTTTGAGTCCAAAACCTATTTGCTGACAGTCGACTACTACTCGAAGTTTATTGAAGTGGACAGGCTACAGGACCTGGGAAGTAAAGCAACCATAGAAGCACTGAAGGCGCAATTCAGCAGACATGGCATACCTGAAGTGATCCGAAGTGATGGGGGTCCGCAGTTCGCTTCTAAGGATTTTGCAAGATTCTGCAAGGAATACGGCATTGCCCACAAGACGTCAAGCCCCCACCTTCCCAGTGCCAATGGTGAGGCCGAAAGAGCAGTGCAGACAGTAAAGCATCTCTGGAGGAAAGCCGTTGATAAGCAACTTGCCCTCCTGGATTACAGGACAACCCCACTGGAAGGGGTGAACCTGTCACCAGCACAGCTACTGATGGGCAGACGCCCTAGAAACAAACTCCCCTCTCCTCGTGAGTTACTCACACCCACAGCATACAACCGCCAAGACGTCATGCAACGTCTGAACCAGCAAAAAGCAAATCAGAAATTCTACCATGACAGCAAATCTGCATGTGATCTTCCACCCCTGCGCCCAGGTGACCAAGTGAGAATGGCACCCAGCCCAGGATCCAAACTGTGGAACCCTGCCATCATTGTCAAACGACACGTCAGCCCACGCTCTTACATTGTGCAATCAGGTGGGCACGAGTACCGCCGCAAAAGGAGACACTTGCGCCGATCAACCGAAGCCGCCAATACCACTGAACACCACTCGGACCTCACAGCAGATGACAGTACACCCCATCTCAACAACACTATGTCTTCCTCACCATCCACGGAACTCTGCGACAGTCCATCAAGTCAACAACAGGAACCTGCCACAACCTCCAGTGCTGAAACCTCCCAGCCAGATGAGCCGTACACAACCAGGAGTGGTCGAGCAGTTCGCTGCCCTCAAAGACTTGACTTATAGAGTCACAAACTGACATTTGTACAAATATGTGTACAGTGCTTTGCAGTTTTAAGAACACTGTCCTCCTGCCATTAGGTTGAATCTATTGTTATTATTATTATTAACCTGAGGACATTGAACACTTGTTGAGTTCCGCTTTAATGATTCTAGAACATTACCTTATTGACTCTAGAACATTTAGAGTCTGCCTTCACCAGGCTTTGTTTCGTTGTTTCATATATGAGAAGAGAGATGTAACGTATGCGGCCGATACCGGCCAGCGGTATATACTTGTAGCGCATGCTCACAGGACTCACGCAATAAACAACATGGCTTCAGTATGTTACAGTAGTTCCCGGTGTGGTGGTCTATCTCTCATCTGATGGTTAAATGCTCGGAGATATTAGCTGCACAAGCTAGTCTACAATCCGAGGGTAAATAAAGTAATGTATGTATGTATTATCACAATGTCCATGCCAAAAAAAGTACCAACAAAACTTATTACGTCCAGTGCTATACACGTGGCCTCGTGCTTGGTTGATATCCACCCAACCATTCCAGCTGTAATACGTCCTCAGCATGTGTCAATCCACAGGCCTGTGAAGATCACAGGAAAAGAGTCAATTTGTTATGGCGGAATCGATGAACAAGTTGTGTGCCAAAAAATGCAGCAAGCACTGGTGAATATGAAAAAATCATTCATGAAACAACTTTCTTCTCTGATGCTCAAGGTAGATCCAAAACAACTCTACGAATCACTGAGGCAATTAAGGCAAGTTTTATTTTCCAATTCTGGCCAATAAACTGCAACAGTAGGACCGGAGTCATTGTAAGAAAAAGGTAAATACAGGTTACC
This sequence comes from Pachyseris speciosa, assembly GCA_016490735.1. Lineage (NCBI taxonomy): Eukaryota > Metazoa > Cnidaria > Anthozoa > Scleractinia > Pachyseridae > Pachyseris > Pachyseris speciosa. The sequence continues at coordinate 236,646 of JAEMWC010000851.1, read as the reverse complement.
AGGTATTACTGATTAAAGGGTTTGAAGTGTACAATGTAGCTCTCTTTCATATTTGTGTTATCACTGATGCATACGTTTATGTTGAGAAAGTACAGTTCTGAAGAGGATTCTTAGCAAGTTTTAAAACCTATATGAAGGGTTCATGTAAAATGTTGTTTGTTCAATGTTGGAACATTATTCATACATACAAGGTATGTTATAAAGAACACAATAAATTTATAAATAAAAACCTAAGGTTAAAAATGACTAATTATATTAAACAAGAGGCTACAATTAGCCTAAACTCGGGCTTGCAAAAAACAGCATTGTATCCCTAATTTAGCGCTAAACAAAAGAATAGAGAAAAGTCTGTGTTTCTTACATCGGACGCATTGCTTAGCTTGTGTTGGAGTCTATTTCTTTAGACCCCTATCAACATATATCCCCTAAAATTACAAACTTGCTTTACAGCTCAATCATTGAGAACAATAATTGTAACACTTGTAAAAAAGAAGAAGAAAAAGAGAAACGAAAAAAAAAGCCCAGGGTATATGCCACTAATAGATATCGAACCCGGGTTAGCTGAGTCAAAGGCAGGAACAATGACCTCTTGGCCACTGAGGTTCATCGCAATGTAATATGATAAAATAGTGTCTTGAACACTAAGCACATTTGTTTTCGCTTCGATGGATATTTGTTTGAGAAAGAAAGCGCTTATCGAACGATGTAGTTTTATTTCGCATAAACGTTAATGGGGTCTCAGTGAAATGTGAGGAGAAAATAATCAACAGAGTGAAACTGTTTACAAATACGTCAATTCAGGGTCATTTGAAACATAAGAAAGCCGAACGTTTCTGCGGTCAGTTTCAAGTCACACAAGTTAAAACTAATCGCTTATCATTCAAAAACTAACGTCCAGAAATTGATATATAGTTAACAAATAGTAAATAAACTACCTGTCAAAGTCTCAGGGGTGTATGATATCCCGTACTTGAGTTATTCAACAAAATGGAGCGGACATGGGAAAACACGGCAGTCTAATTAAAAACATCTGGAAGTAAGTTCGAACATGTTAAAAGCTTTCTTCTCGCAGTTGAACTTGCAAACATTCGTATGGACACTTCTTTTAACATATTAGTTGTTCAGACTTAAAAGACACAAGGTGAATCGATGCTTTCTGATACATGACTACAGGCATCATTCATCAGTTCGTGTCTGTTTCTTTGCAGTGTATTTTCAAAGACCCCTATAAACATTTATCCCTTGAAAATTGCTTTACAGCTCGACCATTTATAACTCACCATAATTATAACGCCAAAAAAAAAAGTGTCGGTAGCGGGAATCGAACCCAGAACATCTGCATCACAAGCGGTAAAGATAACTGTTTGGCCACGGTCATTCAGCATAGCTGATGAAGTAAATTAGTTTACTTATATCAAAATAACCATTATTAGTTAGCGCTTGCGCAGAAACGCCAGAAGTGAGCTTTGTGGATGAAACTCGACAAAGAAAAAGAAGAACGGACGGTAATTTTAGACACGGGCGACCCGCAAGACGCGGGCAGCCTGAGTAATTACACCCCTTCTTCTTATTATTATTATGGTCTCACTGGTGCATTTGTGGCCATCTGTGATTTGAGCCACATCTACGAACTTTAAGACTGGTTCAAATCAATCAATAATTTTCAACATACACTTGGCACTGTAACACAAGTAAAATTTCCTTAATTAGTATGGATCAATAATTATTTGTGTGCTGCAATTTTAAGCTACAAAGCTTACACGTAAGTTCAAGGGCTAAAGACCACGAAGGCGCTTCCATTTGCATCGTATAAACTGGCACAGTAACCTGGAGATTAAAGCCTAAATTAGCTGAAGAAAATAAACAGCCGAGCCAAGGGATTAAAGAAACGTTATTTTCGTTTATGCAAGATTCGTGTTCAAAATAATGTTGAGTCTAGCTCGTGTCTTGCAGCGCAGTGAATCGAACGGGTTTAATGTCAAAATGAATAAAATCCCTTACCTTTCCAGAGTTTTCCAGCAAGAGAAACAGCTAAAATATGACTGAAGGAATAAACAAATTGTTTTTGGGGGACGGGAACACATGTGAATATGAAAAAACAATGCTTTCTCCCTGCGAACGATCTCTTGTTCGGAGTGTGTGCTCGAAAAACCAAAAAGCTCAAATTCCCACCAATTTTTTCCTCAAAGCCACGCATGCGCAGTCATTTTGCAGCTCTGTCGGCACAGCCCTCTTGCTCCTGGAGCCACTTGCTGACATCCACAGGAGTCCTTTCTTTCTTGCTTTTTCGTATACAGTTTGATATATAGTTCCCAAAACAAATTAAGTGACACATATTCAACTGTCAATAAGAGCTTTTCCAAAAATTACTAAATAATTGGTAAACGGCATTAAACTTAAGTCTACACTACTGCAGCAGCAGTGATAGTTTCTCGAATGCTAAGTGTCGGTAATTTCACACAAGAAAATCGAAAATAAGACACTACGTATGCTCTTGTTTGAGGCGCCACGCAGCTCTCGGAACAGTTCACAGGATTGGCTGAGAAAACAATAAACAAACAACAGAAACAATGGACCCTAGCCCTGAAATAATGGAGCTGCGTGGTAATAAGAACCAATGAAATAAGAGGTTACTGAGAGGTGCGTGGCATCTGCTTGTTTTTCTCATCTTAATTTTCGGCTTCATGCTCACAGATTAATCTTGAATCAGTTGCTCCTGACTGGTTCCATGTAATTGAAAAGCTTAGCTAGTCACTTCCTTTCAATATATCAAGATATATAACTAAAATAGCGTGATTCTATAATATAATACACCGTACCGTGAGATAGCTTTAGCTGGTCACAAATATTCTTATTGCTCACCTCCTCTGACACCTTTCAGAATTGCCTAGCCTATAAAACAAAGTAAACATTGCATTGTTAAGTCCCCAATATAACTTTTGCTACAGAAAAAAGTATTGAAAAGAACAAGAAAGCTGAATTAACCTTGCAAACTTTTTGCTGCACGACGACTACAGTTGAATGAACTTCTCACGGCACTTGCCACTTGTGCATGGGGTACGGCCAATTTGTCGCGGTATTTTGGCGCGAAATGTCGCGCCATTTTCCCAGTATCCCCAATGTTACCTGCGTCTGCAGTGTCACGCCGCTCGTCATCGGTCGACCTGTTCGGTCTAATTTTTGTTCCTTGCTTGATCAGGTCTTTTTATATCTTCTTTATTATGGATCAGACCGTCGATATCATTTCAGTATGCTTTTGTAAAGATTCTTTGGATGCCATCAGTATTTCAAAGTATGGTGAACCTCATGTTCACTGCCCTTGCGACAAATGCAAAGGAAGAGCAACATGGCGGATGACAGCTTGGAGACACATGCGAGCCAATTTTCCTAGTGAATGTGGCGGTGGCCATACAAACCAGATGGCGAATGATGTTACTAAGGAGCACTCGGTTAGAAAAAAAAATGGAGTTTTTGGATGTGGATAATTTTAGTGCTGACTTCAGCGCAACAGAAGGGAATTTCTCTCCATTTTCGTGGAATCCTTGGTTTGCAACCACGTGACAGGCTAGGGCGGCCATGTTGGAGCTCAAAACAATAGAAATTTTTTAGAAGAATTTACATGAAAATAGAATTTAGTTCCCAGCGGAGAGAAAGGCCATTGTTCTTGACCTCCAACATGGCTGCCGAGACGCCACTTGCAAACCAGCAATTCAGATGTCGACTCAAAGGGAAGTGAAGATTCATCTCGATCTCACGAGGTGGAAATTGAAGCAAGTGGTGCTGAAGTGGAAATTGAAAGTGCAGTAGAAAGTGCAGCAGAAAGTGCATCTTGTGACAATATACCAGGTGAACACAACGACGATAATTCAAACATTCCACTGAAGGCATTTATTCGCGATGCAGTCTTGCGCCTTCTTGAAAGTGCTACTATGACAAAATTCACATCTCTTCTATCTAAGCCATTTTAAAATACAAAAAAACTAGTCTGTGCGAGAAGAAGAATGCTGTTTACTATTTTCAGATAAATCTTTTTGTTCCAGAGATATTCAAGTTTTAAAATATGCAAATTAGCCAAGTGATGACATCAATTTATACTCAACCAAATTTTGATCAAATATTATCGCCTAATTTCAAACCGAGAGAGCCTGGGCACAAAGATGTATTTATCCGGACGCAGGAGAATCAAAATGGCGGCTTTCTTCGGTCTGTTCTTTCAGTTTCTGTCTGCATAAGCATGGTTTGGTACTGGAATTGCGCTAGTTCTTTGTGCCAAAACAGCTGGAGGACCAAGGGTGTCAGATATTACAATTTGCCGGTGGATCCCGAACTTAGGAGAAAGTGAAAAACAAAAATGTAAACTGGACAAAGCAAGTTATCTGTTCTGCTCATTGGAGTAGAGGCGAGAGGCTCTCCCCTGACGACATTCCTGATGTTATATGCTCCGTAGAACAGCAAAAGAAGTTTGAATCGTTGCTGAAGGAAACTCCTTGCAAGAGTCTAAAGAAAAAGGTTCTTGTAGAAGCAAATCACGAGACAAGAGGTGAGCTAAAATCAAGAGGGAAAAGGAAAGCTCCCAAGGAAAGGCTGTTTAGACCTGGAGACGTGCAACCCGTTAAACAAAGAAAGAAAACAAAACTTTTCAAAAGGAAAATTAACGATAAAAACGTTACATGACATTTCGACGACCTCATGTCATCATTGTCCAATGTAGAGACATTAACATAATTGACATTATATATATACAGAAATAGGTGTGTATGTGAATGACAAGAATGTGAATAATGATATAATAATACGAGAGTCTAGTGTTCACACAAAGAGTTTCGCGTGAAACTCTTTGTGGGAAGGCCATTCAGTGATAGCACTTTCAGTGATATGTGATCAATGATAGTCTTTGTAACAGTAAGGAGTAGATTATTTTTCTGTATTAAAAATGTACTAAAGGTCTTCTTTTCAGGATGATAGGATTGTAAAAAAGGAATAGTTGCTCCAATCATTGCCATCTGATAGTTTGTCTGAAGAAGATGGTTTGCTTTTATAGCCATGAGAGGCCCATCACTTCCTGCAACCCTTGTTTTGACCTCTAGTAAAAACCCAGGGCCAACACCATCTGGGCTCCACCCCATATTTATTGTCATTTGGGTGGGTAAAGAAACCACAGGCAGTGACAGGGAGCCTTGTTTCACTCACAAAGGCTTTAATAGCTTCACTCTCAAACTGCTGGCCTCTAGTAAAACTGGCAAATTTCCTTAGCTTTACTTTGTTAGGGTCAAGTTGGTTTTTGATACATGTCAAGTAATGCAAATACTCTTTTTCCCCGGCAAGCCCAACCAGATTACCTATTATACTGCAGGTTACTTTTCCAATACGAAGATCAAACCAAACTTGGGTATTTTGTTTGACATCATGATAATTAAAGCCAAATGGGTTTACCACTTCCATGGGAGGAACTGAAATGGACAGCTCAAGCTGGTTTTCCTTTGTGTTACCTTTGTCTTTTGCATTTTTGTCCCCCTCACTAACAAGATTACCCTTAGCAGCCTCAACAATACCTTCTAATTGCTTCACATACACATTTACTATTTCATGTTCATACATTGTCTGATTCTTTGTCACTGGGACACTGGGACACCTTTCTTTTGGTGCGTGAACTGTCCAATGTCTTTCTGGATGACCAAACATTTTGGAAGCTGGACAGAGGTACATGACATAGCTCAGTTTGCTTAGTTACACCCTCTCTGTGCCACTTACGAATTTTTTGTGTGCAAGTCAGAGCAAGAAATTTAACTCCATGGCTTGTGTAATGCTCCAAATAGATCAGCAGGCAAATGACATAGCAGCATAATCCAGAGAGTCCCAAAGAACACTGACAGTGGCCCTTCATTGGGGCTCCATTCCGGAAAAGGACAACTGCAGGCTTTTGCAAAAATATCCTCTTCTTCTTTGATGACTTTAACAGTTTTCACTTTTCTGCTGTTAAGCATACGAAGAGCTTTTCGGTACTGGCCCAAGCTACCTTGGTGTGCTTGATAGCGGAGCTCCGGCGGCTCGCAGGGCCGCCAAGCGGAGCACCATACCTATAGAAACCTGTCAACTGCTTTTCTCATGGTAAAAATGGCTAGCGGTATTGCTCGTGGGCGCGCATGACGATGACGACGGTGGTGTTGCCCAGTAACTAATAATATCCTATTAATAATCATAACAATCCAACATGGCGGCCATACTCCACCTGGCCCAGCAGCTGACCGGCTAGTTTACAGTTTACAACCAGCGTACATCTCTTTGATACTGGACATCCATCTTATAGCGAATTGACACCTGTCAAAACAAGGTATCTGCTGACCAGTGTCACGTGACCATATCACGGGCTCAAGTTGAGACCTCATCGAGGTCAGCTTTTTTTTTTAACTTGACCGCTGACCAGTTACTTGCTTTCGATTTGATCGCAGGCTCAAGCCAGATGTGGGACACCCAAACCAAATCAAGGCTTAATTTTTTTGCGCGCTTTCTGCGGCTCGTAATTTTACATTCACTTGGTTTCTTCATTTTGAGCAAAACTTCATCTTCTTCGATCGAAGTTTGTCTTTAAATTCGCGTAAAAAGCATAAAAATCAAGAACTTGTCAAAAGATACTCTGGAACGTGACTTTTCAAGTGATGAAGGGAAGAGCGATTTTTCTCAAGAAAAGCTTCAAACTTGGATCGATTGTGCGGTTGAAAACAGTATAATTCAACGCTTCAAGGGCTCACTTTACCGCGGCATCTTGCATCCCACTAAGAAAGGTCACTTAACAGTTCACCTGTGTTAATGGGAGGAACGAGTAGCTCAAACTCTGTGGAAAAAGCTCTTTCTTTGGACAAACCGTTTGCTATTTTTGCGGATGCTTGTTTTTACTTTACTGAAGCTTACGTATTTTCAAGTGGTAGAAACCTCTACAACACAGCGCAGGACAGTGAGGTAAATTAAATAAATAGAAGCTTAACATTTGGTTTAATCGTTGTTACTTTTGTTCAGGAATGAAACTTGTATTTTTCTCTCGAATGGATATACATAACAATCATCTGTACTCGTTTTGGACGCAAAGAAGTAGTTGAATTGTTTGGTATTTTTTTTGTTACGTTGTTTTCTTTGTAAGCGAACAAGTGTTTTTACTCGGCTTGGCTGACTGTTTTTCGACCTTGGTACCTCAACAGCATTAAGAAACTTTTGCCCTTATCTTAATAACACGTAATCACAATGAGCCCTCGTAAAATTAAGCATTAAAGCTCGAGTAAAAAAAAAGCCGATCAAATGCATGTGCATGTGCACGTCCTATAATCTGACATAAAGTTGTCAAAATTTGAAAAACGTTTAAGAGATCTTCGTTGAAAGCAGCCTGTAAACAACAATATTAAGTTTCGCCATCTATAAACATGTCGTCTTAATTTGTTTGAACCGGTAAGAATCAGCGTTTGGATGTTAAAAACACCAAAATGGGTTGACTGGCTGGGCTGGCTTTGATAAATTTTATAGTGGACGGGTCTGCGAGAGAAATGCTGGTGTGGTTTGGCAAGCGCTTTCTTCATTAACTGGATGACGCTTTGCCACTGAGAATCATTAATTGAAGAAGGTTCTTCGGAAGACATGGGAAGTACCTATGAAAGCTCTTTAGCGTTTTGTGTCAGCCAAGGAAAGATTTTGTGGGAAATGGCGCTATTATTCAGCTCTGTCGCGTTCCGAGTGATTGCTGCCTCAGCGATTCCTGTTGACTGCTCTAAACGATCAGGTGTGGACCTCTTTTTTGTCTTTTCTACGGACATTTATGTCAAAATTGCTAAGCAATTTTTGTTACTTGTCTAATTTCTCCACCTTCTCCAAGAATCTTCGAAGAAATATTATTCGTATTGTGCTTTGTTTTCTTGTAATACTTGTGTTTGTTGTTCTGTTGTTTCTGAACCGTGGTCAATTCCTGTTGACTGCTCTTAACGATCAGTTTTTACCCTTGTTCGCTTGTGGTGTTTTTTTTTATCCCCTTTGAATTCCGTTACGCTTTCATCTGAAAGCAGTTAGGACTCACAAATGTCTGTATTTTTTATTTGCAAACGTTTGCTATTGAAAACTCTTCGTTTTCCCTGCTGCTGCTCAATTGTTTTGGATGGAAATTAAACTGGCCCAAATAAAGCCATGCGAAGTTGCTCGGTGAGAGTGTGCAACTCCGATTCTAGGCTTGGCCTGGCTAAATATATATATATATGGCCTTCAGCTTTTCTTTTTAATCGCTACATACCAGACTGGAATGGTGTTCCATCGAACATCATGCATGCACCTTCTTTAAGCAGTTGTAAGTCCTATCTATTACATTATTTGTGTCAATTTTAAATCAGATGTAGCTTGTGAGTGACAACTATGTAATTTAATTAGGTTAGCTTTGGATTATATTTCAATTTTACTTCTTTATTTTTAGTGTCAATCTCAAAGCAGGGGTGACTTGTAATAGACAAGTATGTGATTTAATTTGATTAGGTTAGCTTGGGCCACGTTTAAATTTCACCTCTTAGTTTTTAGAATGTGTAATACAGTAATAGCCCACGTATAAGAACCAGAATTTTCTAATTTAGCCTAAATAGGTTCTTATATAAATGGTACTGAAAGCAAATTTAGGCTACCAAGGTTCTTAAAATAGGTTCTTATATTTTCATATGAATATACTATATATATGATAAATATCATCTCATAATACAGTATAAATCATTTATTTGTACCATAGAGAAATGCCTATAGGCAGTTCACTGCAGGTACAGTATATGTCCTTAACAAAACATATCAAAGAAACTCATTCAGCAGTTTCTACCTTTACACTTTTACAGCAACCCCACTGATAAGAACCTAACTTAAAATTTTAGCCTTAATAGGTTCTTATGTGGAGGGGGCTTAAAATGAAAATTTTAGCCTAACAGGTTCTTAAAACCCAGGTTCTTATACGTGGGCTATTACTGTATTAGATAATATTCTTTTTATGGGAATTTACTTTCTCCCAATTATTCTTCAGTCATGCACTTTTTTTGTATCAACTTAGATGTATTCGCATGACAAAGTATTACTAAACATAAAACTTAAAATTAAACTTAAGGTAAGCTCGTTCTCATTAATGTACACATCCTTTGGAATTCCTTCTCCTGCATGCAGTCTTTCAATTAATTTTATTCATAGTTGGTCACACCAATCTTGTGGTATGTTTGGATGACATTTGGCACTAATGTTTAATGGGATTTTTGATGTTTGACGAAGTATGTTGTGCAATTTCAAATGTACATGGAGAAATGTGAGACTAGTCCTTACCTTTCTTGCAAAATAGAAAATCAAGTTAAGATTGCTAACACGGATTTCTAGCACTTTTGCTTTGGTGAATCATTACCTTAAATCCTCATACTACATTGTTAATTACCTTGATAGTGATATCAACCAAATGCCCAATATTTTATTATTAAGTTGCTTAGTCTTGCACTTGGCTGGCCAGAAGAGCAGCTGGATTTCTTTTTGAAAACACTGTAGGTGCATTGATTGATGAGCTTAATGTCAGCAAGCAGTTTTTTTGCGATAGTAAGGTCAAGAAGTAACTGATCAAAAGAAATATCTTGGTCTTAATGCATATCATCTAAATATTTTTATTGATTTCCATGTATCTTTCTTTCATAATTTTTTTGATGCATACATATATCCAGAGGAAACACTGTCTCATGGGAGGCTTTGGATAACTGAAATTGCATTCATTATGAAGTGATGATCTGAATCACTATATGTCTGATGTCGGATACTGATTCAAAATAGCATTCACCAGGCTTCTCCACCAATTTCTAGTGGCTCTAAACCATAACTAAGTAGCCTACAGTTGAACGGGGAAACAGACCTGTCCTTAGGTATTGCTCTAAGATGTTAAGAAATGTTTTGTTTTAAAAATTTATAGATGCAAACTAGCGTTGCAGGTTCTTTTTTACACAAAGTATTAAAGATTATTTTTTAAAAAAACGTACCTCAATATATATTTTTTGCTTTTTAACATCTCCAAACTCAATTTGCAAAGGAATTTTTATTACCTTACTAAATATAATGCTTGTTTTTAGGAGGGGTGGGGGTCTAAATCCTTAAAAGGGGGTTCATATCTGCTAGAAGTTCTGGACTAGGGGGTCCAAATCTGATCCACAAACAGATCTGGACTGGAGGGTGCAAATCTGCGGGGGGTCCAAATCCACTGTGACACTGGCTTAGATCACCTTTCCATGCTTTTTTTTACAGCATTGGGTCTGTAGCTTGAGTGAGGTCAGATGGGTGATATGACAAGCACACTATATGTAAATGCCAGTAGAAAAAGAATGCTTTTGGAGCTCCGCTTTTAGGCTTGGCTAAATATATATATTACTTTTTTATCGTGCCACCAGTGACGCTAAAATAACAGAAAAACACACATTGAACAGCCACTCAGATACATTTTGATTCACAGTTTGCCAAAAATAAAGATATTTTCTTTGAGACGAGAAATCCTTGCTTCTAATAAAACATCAAAATGTGTTGCTTGCTTAAAATTACCTTTGGGTACTGACTTGAGTCTGCGATCCATGCTGCTTCTGGTGGTGGAATTTCCCGCGCTAGTAGCCGTGACTTGAATTGCAAGGACTTCTTTTTCTTCTGAACTATTTTATCTAATACCGGCGGATTATTTTTCAGATTAATGATTCTTTTAATGAGGAGTTCCTTCATCCCCGATGTACTTTGCCCAAGTTTCAGTAAGCAAATCTTACGACACTCTAGGCCCCATTTTGATGGATCCTCGGACATAACCCTAGGTTTAATTTCCTCGAGGGAAATTGAGGACAGACTTTTTTTTTTTGCGGTCTTTTTACTTTCTGTTGTGGAGTTCATGATCAAAAGGTCACACTGAAACGATGCGAAACATCTACTTCCGTCCGGATAGAATTAAATTAGTGCCAGTCTCTCTCGGTTTGAAATAGGCAATGAAAACAGGTATCTCAACCAATTTGTATATTTGTAATAAGATTCTTACTAGATGTGCTTTGCAATATGAGCGTACCATTATTGTCGGCATGGCAACATACTGGGTTCCAGACCTCCCTGATAATAAGGGCTTTGCTGGCCACCATTCGAATTCATGTTTTCTTATTTGCCAATGTTGCCTCATCTGCATGATCCAGCAAGCATATACATGTAAGTATGTTAGGTCAGGTTCAGGGCCTAGTTAAATGTTTGTTAAGCAGAAAACCACTAAAGTATTGAAATCAGGTTGGGGGGACTGGAAAAGAGTGAGTTGTCATGGTAACCGAATATTTTATAGTCATAGGTGTGTTGCCTTTAGAACTATCAGCCTACCAAGTTTCAATGGTCTCCGTGGCAAATTGACCGATATAGCTGGATCTGTATACCGTAAAAGCTCTATTAAGTTCCCTCTCTCATAAGCCCCCTGTTTGGGAGCCATTTTTTGTAATATGCCCCCCTCCCTGGTAAGCCACCCCCCTTTAGGGACAGGAGATTTTTTAATTATTCGCTTCTATTCCCTGTTATGAAATACACCTTATGCGGCCCAGTTCGTTTGTTTTTAAACAAATATACAATAAAGCACACAATACTGTTTCCCACTCGGTATTAAATAATAAAGTTTTACTGCAGTTGTTTGAGATTTGTACAGAAACTATTTAACATGAAAACGTCATGTTCAAAGATTTGAAATAAGCCCCCCCCCCCAACCTCCCTTCTCTATTAAGCCCCACTCTCCAATAAGCCCGTTAATAAGGCCTGAAATTAAATTAGCTCCCCGGGGGCTTAATTGAGCTTTTACGGTACTTGAGGTTACATGTGTATTGGGTTGATACTATTTATGACGTCATCAGTCATTTTATTTGCATATTTTACACATTTTTCAAACTTAAATATCTCTGGAATCAATGTAGATATTTACAAACGGTAAACAGCCTTTTTAATCTTTCCTGAAATTCTTTGTGATAAAGTTAAAAATTAAAGGGGTGAAAATTTCATCATAGTAGCACTTTAAAGTTTACATGTATTATACACTTACCATTCCAAGATAAAATCATTGTTTTTCCTGAAATATCTACTGCAAGTGATTGTGAAAATCAGGAACACACCGAGTTAAAATAGGTGAATGAAGTATGCATGAAGTACAGTAACTCTCTGAATCCACTTCAGGCTGACTCAAAATTTAGCCTGACTGTGGTATGACCTCTTGTATGCAACCAAATCTGGTAAGCAACCACTCAGGCTAGACACTTTGCATGGTCGTTTTTGGGAAGTTTTACTGTTTTCCAAAGGATATGCAATAACCAGCCTTACCACTAATAAAATAATATTACTCAGTCACAACCTTGGGATTATAATAAGAAGTAACAGAAGCTTTACCACTGACAACAGTAATAACCAAGGAAGTCAAGTCTTGAAAATATAACAAGCTTTTATTAGCCAATAAAATATCAGTGTTGGTTTAATTATGTTGGGATGTGAAGTGATAAGCAGTACTTTTAACGAACTAATGTTGCTTTTCTATGGATTATTTTGTTGTGACAAGGGTTAACAGAAGTTATCCATTTAGCCAATCAGAGTCACAGTGATGATTTTCTTGGTGTACGATTATACAATTAAATCATTATTATCAAAAGCCTTGCCAATAATTAACCAATCAAACAGTGAAAACGTAAAGCTTGTGGGATGTGGCTGGAGTGACAAGGATATAACTCACAAATTAATGTGATTTGGTAAGCTGAAGCCACTCTAAAGGCACTAAGGCCACATGGTAGTGGGCATTACCCCTTAAATCTACCAAAGCAAAGATTGAGCCCAAGCATTAGCAGCCATGGACAGCTGTTTCGGCCTTGTTAGGCCTCATCAGCATGGCATAGCTAATGCTCAGGCTCAAGTACCCACATATTCATAAAACAAGCAGTGAAAACGTAAAGCTTGCGGAATGTGGCTGGAGTGACAAGGATATACCTCACAAATTAATGTGATTTGGTAAGCTGAAGCCACTCTAAAGCCACTGAGGCCACATGGTAGCGGGCATTACCACTTAAATCTACCAAAGCAAAGATTGAGCCCAAGCATTAGCAGCCATGGACAGCTGTTTCGGCCTTGTTAGTCCTCATCAGCATGGCATAGCTAATGCTCAGGCTCAAGTCCCCACATATCCATAAAACAAGCAGTGAAAACGTAAAGTTTGTGGGATGTGGCTGGAGTGACAAGGATATACCTTGGAAATTAATGTCACTCCTTAGTGCCTTTAGAGTGGCTTCAGCTTACCAAATCACATTAATTTGTGAGGTATATCCTCATTAACCAATCAAAGTCTGGTAGTTCTTGGGATATATATTGAATATCTTTACCAACATTCAGTAATATTTTCAGGATGAGTAAAAATAAATTATTCTTTGGACCAATAAAGAAAAAAAGCTTAGCTATTGGCTACTAAAGGTTTTTTTGTTTTTGTTTTGTTTTGAAGCACGCCTGCCAATAGTTTTCTTCTCTGAGCAGGTCATTTTTCAGTGCAGGGCCAATTTGGCTGGACAAGAAGTTTTTTCTGATTACACAATTTTATTTTTAATATACTGTACATGTACCTTATTTTTGTCTACTGTTTGTTTAAGTATGAGTAATACTAAAGACTCTTATATTACCGTATGTATAATGTTTGGCATCATGAGACATACTACAGGGTAGTTTTCTATCTCAGGGAAGTTGAAGATTTCATTTAAGTTATCTGAAGTCAACTTGTCAGGCCAGACTATGCTTTTACTAGTCAAAATGCCAAATTTACTGGGCAATGTTCTCAGACGACCAGCTCCTATTTCAGTGCAGGCTTGTAGTGTCAAGATGGATATACGGTATTTATTACAAACTGGGTCATTGAATAATGTAATTCAAGAGTTTTCATTGGCCTAGCCATCATGGTATATCAGCCAGTATACCATGCTCTACAAATGTGGTATGTGTACACGTCATTCTTTTGGGCTTTTTTATTTGTATTTTATTTTAGTTTTCTATATAATAAGAGCATTTTTAATAAAACAATTATTCCACTTGCACCTGTTGGATATAAGGTGATTAAAGCCAACTTGGTGCTACGGGCCTCACTGGCTATATATCATCT
>JAEMWC010000851.1:210000-215000 GCA_016490735.1 Pachyseris speciosa | reverse complement strand
ATCATAGAGTCCTTGCAGTACCTCACAAGGCAAGGTATCGCTTTTCAAGGGGATGACGACAGAGTCAAATTTTATCCAGCTATTACAGTTACGGGCAAAGGATGACAAGAATCTGTCAACATGGTTATCGAGTAAAGGAGGTAAATATACACGCCACGATATCCAAAATGAGCTTAATAGTATTATGGCAAAACAAACAATTAGGGACTTGGTTAGTGAAATAAGAAATAACTATTTCTTATGGATTTGTGATGAATACACAGACATCAACAACAAAGAACAGTTGACAATTTGTCTTAGGTAGATTGACGACAATCTGGAAGCACATGCTGACACAATCACGTCTGCAATTAAGAGGCAGTCCCGCTAAAAGCGGTCCTCTCGACTTCACGACCAGAAAAAGTTTTCATTTATTTTTTGACCATGAAAAGGGTTTGGTACGCATGTTTAAAAAATGCTATAATTATTTTCCAATTCTTTATTTTTGCGCCGCCACCAGCCCAAATTGAATGTTGGCTCACCTGCCCGAACTGATAGTGATCGAAAGTGTAAATTTCACAGATTTTGTCAAGCGCGCTCTGACTGCAAAAATCTAGTTCACTGAATTCTATTTCGCTACAAGTTACAAGGTGTATTCAGTTAGTTCACAGACAAAATATAGAAACTTACAAAAAAATCTTACGCATTCCAGCGTGATTAGAAGACACCCTTGTCTTGAGCCTTAATTTGCATATCGAAAACTAACCAAATGAAAGGAAAGAAATCTCAAAAGTTTGGTCTAAATCGTGATAAAAAACCACATCAGAGCAAAGTATATACTCCAATGAACTGGTATATCGCTTCAAACTGGCGGGTATCACCTTAGCTTCCACACACCACGAGCTCAAACTTGACGAAAATCCATGTGTTTACACAATTATCATTGGTGTCAAAGTCATTTGCATTAATCTAAAAATTGGCGAAAAGATATTTTTTACGGTTCAGATTCTTCTACTGGCCTTCTAAACAACGGGTCTTAACTTCCTTTAATGATTGTATTCAATAGAAATCTTGTGTTGTGGTAAAATGTTGCATAAACGTGATCAGTCGTTATGGCTTGCGAGACCCACAAAGTAAACATTGGCGGTTGTAAGTAGTCTATTGAATAAATTTCGTTAATTCACGTTCTAAACCACGAGATGGAAAATATTAAATTCTAAAGTTACAGTTTTGCAATTTGGTAATTGTAGATATTATATGCATCTTGAGGGGACACACAAACATAAAATACATTATGCTAATAATTTTGAAACAACCACATGCAAACATACACTCACGGCCTGCCCACGGAGAAAATGTTCTGAATGCTTCCAGCAAACACAAGCGACCCGATTCAATGGCACTACTCTCTGCAAATTTCTTTCCATCATTGATGGTTTTCATGCGGCTACAGTCTGCAACGTTTCCAAGCTGCAAACTCAACATAGTGGACCGTTATAACCAACAAGAATAACTTCGCCTGCTGTCTTGCGTTATATTGAACGTGACTATGCTAATTGTTTGTTTGTTGTGTTATGGGATGGGAGGCAACAAAATGTGGGAGGGGACGGAACAAATAAATAAGAAAAAGTTGTTTTTTCAATACATGTATAGACAAGTATCTAATCGGTGAATAGCAAAAAAAGGGATTCCTTCAATAATATATCGAACACAAAATATATAATAAGGTGAATAGTTTGCGCGTCGTGATTGGTTCTTAGCTATGATCTATTTCACAATTAGATTATAAGCTCGAGATTTCTATCGCGTGATAGCTGATGAGGGCGCAGCCCGAGTCAGCTATCACGTATAGAAATCGCGAGCAAATAATCTAATTGTTTTAGTATAAATCTACTAGTCGTTCAAAACTAAACAAGTAAATTATCAAAATTCTCCTCACAGACACTTCTAAAACGCGAACAAGCGGGCACCATTTTGTTGACAGCCGCTACTCACTATCTATCACAGAATAGATAGCAAGTAGCGTAGCCAATCAGAGAACGGCATTCATGATAGAACGCTAGTAGATCTATACTAATAGAGGGAGGACAGATGCACATATTACGTCATCACGACCCACTTTTTTCCAGAAATGTGAAAACAGGTTTTTCGCTTGCATTTTGTTTCTTTATTATATAAAACAAATAGATTCCATGTTGCCGTGCGTCTGTTCAGTAATAGATCACAGAAGACGTCAAAAAGTGGTAAAAACATCAGTGACACACTCGCCTGCAGCTCGTGTGCTACTTCTTTGTTTTTACCATATTTTGACGTCATCTGTGATCTATTACTGAACAGACGCACGCAACATGGAATCTATTTGTGAACTTAATGTGGGGTAGGAGCGGCCTGACCGGCAAAACTATTCAAAGGCTACGACACATGTTGACATGTACAAGTGAAAGAAAGAGATCATGTCAAATAAAACTTCCTACTAGATCTGCTTTAAAGGTAAAGAGTTTAATAACCGTAATCTGGAATTGCTAAACAGAACTTGAAAGGAGATTTGAAAAGCGGTTGGAAAAGGGTTATGTTTTATGGAGAAACGATGACAAGCGAAGAAGGTGCTGAAATTAGCCAGCTCTCACGACTGCGTGGGAAGCTAGCTGAAATTGGAGTTCCTATTAAGGAAACAAAAATAATGGTCGAGGAATGGGGTAGGGGGTTTCCTGCAGTTTCCTGGCACTGTTTGCGGCGGGCATAGAAGCTCCTAGAAAAGGGTTAGGGAGGGAGGGACAGGGAGAGGACTACTCCCCTCCCCTTTTCCCTTCCTTCCCATCCACTTTCTACGCCTGTCACGCAGGCTATGAAGGACGGGGAATTTACCTCTTTTGATGACATTTTGCTTAAAAACAAGAAGTTTTCTGAATCCGAGAGGAGCATAACAACAACAACAATAACAACAATCTTTATTTGTACTCATTCTTGCTAAGAAAACAATAATTTGACAATGAAAAAATTAAAGGTAAAAGTTTAGACTACTGGCTGCCTGGAATAACCATAAGGGCTAGCGGAGCCAGCAGCCAGTTGACATCAGCAATAAATAGAAATAAATTATAGGTCAGCAAGAAAGCTAAAATAGAAATAGAGCAGGTTTTCAAATTTTCAGTGTGAGTTCCAGTGCAGCTGGCAGATTCTTTTGCGAGGCCCTGTTAGGGTAAATTCTGACTGGCGACACGGCTCTGAAACGGCGACATGAAGAAAATGAAATGACAACAAACGACAAGACCGCTCCAGTGAAATGGCGACAGCGACAAAAAATAAAAGTAAAATGGACAGCGACAGCGATTTTAAATAAGACAGCTACTTGATGGCATTCTGGCGGAGGAGAATGTCAAGAACGAGTTTGTATTTTCAAAAATTTAATTGTTCCGTCAGTCTTCTGTGTGGAAACACACTGAGTTACGACCCCTGAATTACGACAACGCATGTTTTTGTCGGAGAAACGACGTCAGAAACGTTTCGAACTTTCCGAAATTGCGACACCGACATTAGTGCCACTGCATAATAATCTGACAGCGACATGCAGCCCTTCTGAAATTGTGACATGTAAAGGTTTGAAATTCAGACGGGGGACATAAAGTACCCCCCTAACAGGGCCTCTTTTGCTTGTTCGCTGAAGACTGAAAACACAGATTCGCTCGAAAATGACAGAAATAAGGTTAAGCAATCTGACATTATCCCCTAGCTGTATACCTAGAGAGGGAAAGCGAGAGGAAAGAGCACGGAGTGCGACAGGAGGGAGCCGAGTGACGGGACAGGAGGGAGCTAGCACGCAATCACTTACCCAGTTCTATTTTCTTTTCTAGCGCCTTCCATACAGGCTTTGCGCGGGCTGCCAAGGCAGGTTCAGTTTTATCCAGACTATTCCGCGACAAGCTATGTGCAGATCACTTTCATCTTTAATCCACCTATTCTATGACAGAATAGGAGTAAGGAATAGAAATAAGCAGAAAAGTGTAAAACACATTGTGCCCTTAAAAAGTGCACTTCATTCTATATTATCCACTGAGTTGCAAAAGACAAAGGTTAGGTACTACTAAAAAAATAGACTCGTGTCCACAAATTACTGTATAATCAATAAAGTATCTAAAAAAAGGGGAAAATGCTGATTATGCCGATAAAATGAAAGCCCATAAATCTGTAGTTGCTGGTCACTCCAGGCCACTCCTACCCCACAATTGTATAGTCACGTCATGTTAGTGTTCACTATAATTATTGGAGACAGTGTGATGGACTGAGATAATATTGAAGGAGTTCCTTTTTTGTTTTTAGTATTCACTGATTAGATACTTATCTATACATGTATTGAAAAAACAGAACTTTTTCTTATTCATTTGTTCCGTCCCCTTGCACATTTTGTTCCCTCCCTCCCATCCCATAACACAACTAAAAACAATTAGCATTGTCACGTTCAATGTAATGCAAGACAGCAGGCGAAGTTATTCTTGTTGGTTATAACGGCCCGCGATGTTGAGTTTGTAGCTTGGAAACGTTGCAGACTGTAGCCGCATGAAAACCATCAATGATGGAAAGAAATTTGCAGAGAGTAGTGCCATTGAATCGGGTCGCTTGTGTTTGCTGGAAGCATTCAGAACATTTTCTCCGTGGGCAGGCCGTGAGTGTATGATTGCATGTGTTTGTTTCAAAATTATTAGCATAATGTATTTTATGTTTGTGTGTCCCCTCAAGATGCATATAATATCTACAATTACCAAATTGCAAAACTTTAACTTTAGAATTTAATATTTTCCATCTCGTGGTTTAGAACGTGAATTAACGAAATTTATTCAATAGACTACTTACAACTGCCAATGTTTACTTTGTGGGTCTCGCAAGCCATAACGACTGATCACGTTTATGCAACATTTTACCACAACACAAGATTTCTATTGAATACAATCATTAAAGGAAGTTAAGACCCGTTGTTCAGAAGGCCAGTAAAAGAATCTGAACCGTAAAAAAATATCTTTTCGCCAATT
>JAEMWC010000851.1:197500-202500 GCA_016490735.1 Pachyseris speciosa | reverse complement strand
TTTCGAGAAATAACGTATGCAAAAAAACACGTAAAACTCTACATAGGCAGTTTATGCCCACAGCCCTTCATATGGTGGAGTATGCTAATTAACATTCATGAAAACAATGCCCAAAGGTATTCTTTGAGTGAAAGACTAAGCGCCAAAAGCTCGTAACCGATTTAAGAGAACACAGAACGTTTCTGTTCATTTAGACGTAATGCGCAATGTGTCATTTTTGCTTAATCATACACTCGAAAAGCTCGCTTGGCACGAAAACAGTGCACAATATTCGTGGTTAACCTCAAGTCAGCGCGCAAAGATTTTGTCCGACCTGAAAACAGCACTCACTCCGAAGAGATTAAGGGTTATTGTTGCGTTTAGGTTGGACTTAACATTAGGGTTAGAACTTCGGCTAGGGCTAGGGATAGGGTTGGGGACATGGTTAGGGTTAGTGTTAATGTTAACGTTAACGCTAACGTTAAAGTTAGAGAAAGCACGGTTGTTTGAGTCCGAATCAGCTTAACTGAAGGGTTCGTCCGAGTCGAAAACAGCGCCTAGTTGCCTTGGTTGACTCTAAGTTCTTTCCGAAAGGCTTTGGCCGATATAAAACAGCGCTAAAGTCGGTTGTTTGTCTTAAATACAGCGTACATCTTAAATCCAGTGTACAAAAACCTCGGTTGATTCTAAATCAGTGCGCAAAAAGCTTGCCGATGGCTGAAAAATCACAAAATATTAAAGACGGCTGTTTTGACTTGAAGAAACTTTTTGGAGAGACAACTCCTATTGGTGACCTACACCAAAAATTTGAGTTAATCAGATGTTCTAGGGCAAAAATTAAGCGTCCTAGGAGCACGCTGTTTTCCGTCGTTTTTCGTTTACTCAGAATGTTGTGTTGCATAGTAAATTAAAACTTGCGCGTGGTTTCGGCAGTTGAAACGTTTTTGATGGATTCATTTTCATCGTCAAGTGGAAAACAATGGATTGAAAATCTTATAAAAATTAACGTAAATGACGACAGTGAAAGAATTTGACAGAAATACTTAACTCTTTTCTGAAATTAACTTGGCTCCAAAACGTAAAAAAAATTACATGAAATTCAATCCCTTTATCACACGTGATGGATTGTCTCATCACAATGACTGTAGTCGCGCACAAATGTTTCTCTCGCGTGATAATACTTTTTGCTGTAGTTTATTAGCCTCCATAGAAGCAAAAAACCAAGGCGATCAACGCAAAAGTGATTCATGTGTTAAAATTCGACAGCATGTTTACCAAATATTAATTCTCACTTGCTCATCAGTCACGGATATTTTACGAACCAACAAGCGCGGATGTTAGAGCAATTCACTGGATTCGCAGAGGTTGTGGGTTCGAATCCCGTACACGCGTTTTTTTTTTTTTTCGTTTTGTTTTCGTTTTTGTTTCTTTTTTTGGTTTCACTACTGCTTAAGTTGTGTTCATAACTGCAGCGATCGTTCACGTTATGATGCGTTGTTTACGTACATTTGATTCAGACAGACGAATCGCAAGGAGTACCGCTTAATATTGCTTTGAATGTTTGCCGTGCGTGCCAATTGTTAGTTTTCCATGGATTGTGCTCATTGAAAACGGGCAGACTTCACGCTGTGCCGAATGAATTCTCGGTAGCGTTTCCGAAGTCTTAGGATTGGTTTTGACCAACTATTTCACGGCTAACAGTAAAAGGAAGCTGGCATTTCATGTCATGAGTGGTTTCAAAAAATGCGCTCTTCAAAATTAATGAACAATGGAAACCTTGGTGCAGCAGCTAGACAGTTTTCAAAGTCATTTTATAGGGTAGATTTTTTACTGAAAACAAGTAATAATTTGCCCCAACCCACCGCCCACAGCGAGAGTTTTTTACTTCAGACAGCGCCTTCTTTGACCGCAATGAATTCTGGGATCATTGTCTGCTCCAAGCGCGAACAACAAGACCCTTCAAACATAGAGTTTTTGCCTAAAAGTCCAAAAACAACTCTCGCCTTCCCAGCTTTCAGCACCGCAACCTTTGAGAAATGGACCAAGACTAGCAATGACGTGCTGCTTTTGAGACGAGAGTTGTTTTCAGACTTTTTTCCGCCTGGCTTCTACTCTGTACTCCAAAACCCAACAGTCAACTTAAGCTTATATCTCATCGTGATTTGGTAAGCACAGAGAAAACCCTAACTGGATTCTTTCAGAAGCGTTAAAAACTTGTGGATCTCCGGACTTTTCAAGATGTCTTTCGATCACCCGGCGGGAAGGCAAACCGATAATGCAGTTAATAAGTAGTGATCCACAGCTCCAGCACTCACGTAAGTTTCGTATCTGATGAGGTTAATCGATGTTTTAACCGCCAAATTTATAGCCTACGTCACACTATCAAACAATCCTTTCTACCCGTCAATCATTTCACGTCCAGTTTTAGTTTTACTCTTCACAAATGTTCACATAATTCATGTCCAAATTTTTGCATGTGAACTGCATTTTGATTCAAAAACATTGTCCCATATTTTTTTTCACCGATTTCTTTTTCGTTTTTTAGAAATAACGTATGCAAACAAAAAAACACCTAAAACTCTACATAGGCAGTTTATGCGCCCAGTTCTTCAATTATAATTTTGATTTTCACAACCCCTACTGGTAGAGAAGCGTATTGAAGAGTAGAAAGAAGGGATTTAAAACTCACGTACCAGAGACTACGCTAAACCTCTCCTCCCAACGTAGTAGGTTTTACCTCTTCGGCTGAACGCGATTGCCTGGCAGGTGCAGTAGTCCATATGTTTACAAAATTACTTACGGTTGCCATACTGAAGACTGCCGTACCATTTTGCTTAAACTCCCTAATATTCTGTACAAAGAGTATGTGATGCATGCCAGGAAGGACATTTAGAGTGCAGTACTTGGCAAAGGTCCGTATTCCCTCTCCGCATCCTATATGCACTTAGCTGTGACCTACTCCCAGTGTTCTTGCATGACCCATAAAGATAGAGAGAAGCACCTTCACAAACTGGGTACATCCGCAGGAGAAGGTTCGCACGAAGAGATTAATGAAACAGAACCTGCACTTAAATTGAAGGGATGTTTTGAGGGTTCTGGCTTACCAGAGTGCACAAGAGGCTCCTGGGTCAATGCCAATAAAATTCTGGAGCTAGAAGGGATTGTCCCGTTTCCATAAGACACAAACAAAAAAATCGTGATATCCCTGAGCAGGCCAATTTCTCACACTGTTCAAATCTCAGGAAAGAAATTGACCTATTTAGAATGTCCACGCATCACAGATCATGGAATCTGCGCCCACACATTGGCTGTGGCCTATGATTTTGGAATACTTTCCAAGAACATGAAATCATATCGAGCTCCTCTCAGTCAACGATTCCTAGCTGAATGGGAAAAAAAGATCACAAGAAACGAAAGGGAAAAGAACTTCGAAGCCCCCGCGAGAAGTAGAAACCTTTGGCGATAGGATAGAACCTGGACTGTCGGTTGACAAGACGGAGGATGCCCCATATGATGTTAGTTTCACCAGAGACACAAAGGCAACGACTTACTATGGATGCAAGGCACATGTACGTAACACAGCAACAGATCTACCTCCTCCTGCTCTGAACGATATATTCCAACGCCAGAAAGAGTTTCGAGTCTACAAGTGTCGCAGTGAAACCAGAATTATGATCAGCACAAATTTGGAGGCGGTTTATTATCATCCATTGCGCTCTTGTGCACCATCTGCATCACACACCAACATCAAGTTCGATGATAAAGTTTTGAGTCAGCTGTCAGATTCCAACATGAAACTACTGTGGCGTGAATTTTTTACATTTTTGCAAGAGCAGAAAATTTTAAAGTAATTTAAGTAATTTGATAAGTAACAATAATTTGTTTTCAATTATTTTTTGAGACTGGTGGTTTACTAGTTACAATTCTGTTTAAGTCATTATTGTGACTTTGAATTACTGTATCATGAGACTGATGGTTTACAAGTTGCAGTTTTGTATTAATAAATATTCTGGCTTTGATTCACTGATATCTTAAGGCTGATTGTTTACAAGTTGCAGTTTTGTATAAATAAGTATTGCGGCTTTGAATTACTGATATCTTGAGCCTGATGGTTTACGTTGGAGTTTTGTATAAATAACTATTCCGGCTTTGATTCACTGATATCTTAAGGCTGATTGTTTACAAGTTGCAGTTTTTTGAGAGCTTTAGCAACGACGATGGCGACGGCAACGGAAACGTCATTTCAAAATATAATTTTTTGCAACACTTTCGCGATTTTCCCCATTTGTGTAACTTGGAAAATGCTGGCGAACTAAATTAGTTTGAACAACGTTAAAGCAAGGAAAAAAGGTTTTAATTATTATGCACTTACCTTCTACAGAAAACCTATAATTTGGTTATTTCACGCATTTCACATTGTTTTGCAGAGGACGGCCAATAAATGCACCAAAATGTAAAATGCACATGCGATTGTTTTTGCCCATTAAACCCATTGTTTTGTGGCGTTCTTGTTGCCATTGCTGTCCTCGTGGCTAAAGCTTTCTAGTATTGTGATTTGGATTGTATATTTTGAGACTGATGGTTTAGAAGTTGAGGCTTTGTTAAACGTTTTGTTGGACTAATATACGTAAGTTATAAGTAATTATTGTTTTGGTTTAATAGTTGTTGGACTAATCTACTGTGCGTTAATCAAGATGTACGCAGACTATTTACCAATCGTGTCAGGCCGCCACCCGCCACCTATCACCATGCTGACAAACAAGCAAAATCGGTATGGTAAACTTACTTGAGGCTGTGATTGAAAGGATTCAACAGGTTCATACAAAACTATGTGATTCGAAGCAAACAGTAACTTTTTTGAATACCAGTTTCCCTGAAGCTTAACTTTGATATGCTAAGTGTCAACACTAGGTCTAGAGGAAGTACAGCAGGGCTGTGTATGCAATTCTTTCATAATAACATGTTCATTTTTTACCTGTCTCACAGGAGTTTATTAATTGAAATTTCATTCTGATTGTCAT
>JAEMWC010000851.1:190000-195000 GCA_016490735.1 Pachyseris speciosa | reverse complement strand
ATAAAGAAGTAAAATTGAAATACAATCCAACGCTAACCTAATTAAATTACATACTTGTCACTCACAAGCTACATCTGATTTAAAATTGACACAAATAATGTAATAGATAGGACTTAAAACTGCTTAAAGAAGGTGCATGCATGATGTTCGATGGAACACCATTCCAGTCTGGTATGTAGCGATTAAAAAGAAAAGCTGAAGGCCATATATATATATATTTAGCCAGGCCAAGCCTAGAATCGGAGTTGCACACTCTCACCGAGCAACTTCGCATGGCTTTATTTGGGCCAGTTTAATTTCCATCCAAAACAATTGAGCAGCAGCAGGGAAAACGAAGAGTTTTCAATAGCAAACGTTTGCAAATAAAAAATACAGACATTTGTGAGTCCTAACTACTTTCAGATGAAAGCGTAACGGAATTCAAAGCGGATTAAAAAAAACAAACACTACAAGCGAACAAAGTACGATGCGAGTGTTATGCTGGAAGAAGGAGAAGGTGGAGAAATTAAACAAGACTAGCTTGTAATAATAATAGCTTGTTCTGATTAGTCTAGAAAAATCGGTATTTATTTTGACATTAATGCCCGTAGAAAAGACAATAAAGGGTAAAAACTGATCGTTAAGAGTAGTCAACAGGAATTGACCGCGGTTCAGAAACAACAGAACAACAAACACGAGTATTACAAGAAAACAAAGCAGAATACGAATAACATTTCTTCGAAGATTCTTGGAGAAGGTGGAGAAATTAGACAAGTAACAAAAATTGCTTAGCAATTTTGACATAAATGTCCGTAGAAAAGATAAAAAAGAGGTCCACACCTGATCGTTTAGAGCAGTCAACAGGAATCGCTGAGGCAGCAATCACTCGCAACGCGACAGAGCTGAATAATAGCGCCATTTCCCACAAAATCTTTCCTTGGCTGACACAAAACGCTAAAGAGCTTTAATAGTTTTACTGGTAATTACCATGTCTTCCGAAGAACCTTCTTCAATTAATGATTCTCAGTAGCAAAGCGTCATCCAGTTAACGAAGAAACCGCTTGCCAAACCACACCAGCATTTCTCTCGCAGACCCGTCCAATATAAAATTTATCAAAGCCAGCCCAGCCTGTCAACCCATTTCCGTGTTTTTAACATCCAAACGCTGATTCTTACCGTTTCAAACAAATTAAGACGACCTGTTTATAGACGGCGAAACGTAATATTGTTGTTTACAGGCCGCTTTCGACGAAGATCTCTAAAACGTTTTTCAAATTTTGACAACTTTATGTCAGATTTTGAGACGTGCACATGCACATGCATTTGATCGGCTTTTTCTTACTCGAGTTTTAATGCTTAATTTTACGAGGACTCATTGTGATTATGTGTTATTAAGATAAGGGCAAAAGTTTCTTAACACTGTTGAGGTACCAAGGTCGAAAAACAGTCAGCCAAGCCGAGTAAAAACACTCGTTAGCTTGCAAAGAAAACAACGTAAAAAAAAAAAAAAAAACAATTCAACTACTTCTTTGCGTCCAAAACGAGTACAGATGATTGTTATTTACATCCATTCGAGAGAAAAATACAAGTTTCATCCCTGAACAAAAGTAACAACGATTAAACCAAATGTTAAGCTTCTATTTATTTAATTTACCTCACTGTCCTGCGCTGTGTTGTAGAGGTTTCTACCACTTGAAAATACGTAAGCTTCAGTAAAGTAAAAACAAGCATCCGGAAAAATAGCAAACGGTTTGTCCAAAGAAAGAGCTTTTACCACAGAGTTTGAGCTACTCGTTCCTCCCATTAACACATGTGAACTGTTAAGTGACCTTTCTTAGTGAGATGCAAGATGCCGCGGTAAAGTAAAAGCCCTTGAAGCATTGAATTATACTGTTTTCAACCGCACAATCGATCCAAGTTTGAAGCTTTTCTTGAGAAAAATCGCTCTTCCCTTCATCACTTGAAAATTCACGTTCCGGAGTATCTTTTGACAAGTTCTCAATTTTTATGCTTTTTACGTGAATTTAAAGTCAAACCTCGATCGAAGATGAAGTTGTTTTGCTCAAAATGAAGAAACCAAGTGAATGTGAAATTACGAGCCGCAGAAAGCGCGCGAAAAATTAAGCCTCGATTTGGTTTGGGTGTCCCACACCTGGCTTGAGCTGCGATCAAATCGAAAGCAAGTACCTGGTCAGAGGTCAACTTAAAAAAAACAGCTGACCTCGATGAGGTCTCAACTTGAGCCCGCGATATGGTCACGTGACACTGGTCAGCGGATACCTTGTTTTGACAGGTGTCAATTGGCTATAAGATGGATGTCCAGTATCAAAGACTTACGCTGTAAACTAGCTGGTCAGCTGGGCCAGGTGGAGTATGGCCGCCATGTTGGATTATTATGATTATTATTAGGATATTATTAGTTATTGGGCAACTCCACCGTCATCGTCGTCGTCGTCGTCGTTGTCGTGCGCGCCCACGAGCAATACCGCTAGCCATTTTTACCATGAGAAAAGCAGTTGACGGGTTTCTATAGGTATGGTGCTCCGCTTCGCGGCCCTTTGGGCCGCTGGAGCTCCGCTATTACATGGCACCCGAAGTGGGGCAGTTAATCTCGACCATTTCAAGATGACGGATGCGGAGGCCCTTCCACGATTACGAGCAAAGCGCGCGGCAAATAGAGGAGTTGTTACGAAACTAATCGAAGAATTGGACGCTATCTTGGAAAATGTTACACTAATGGATATGAAGACACGAAACCGACTAACGAGGATAGATGCGATGCTTCAGGAAAAACTGCAACTAGTCAGGAAGCTCAACGAGAAAATACTAACTGCTTGCGAAGTCGAAGACATCATTAAGGAGGTGGAAGAAGCCGAGTTTTTCAAAATGCGTCTCATGGATGCCATCGCGAACATCTCAACAAGCACCATGCCCACTGCACTGAAAATGTCTTCACCTCAAGGAAACAAAACGATTACCGCTTCGATTTCCCCTGCTTCAACATCGACTTCTAGTGAGTTTTCAACTTCCCACACTTCAACATCGACCTTTAGCAACACTTCAAATCCGCCCCCTTCAACATCGACTTCTAGCAACGCCTCAAATCCTCCCGGTTCTAGCAATGCTTCAATCCCTCCCGCTTCAACATCGTCTTCTGGCGACAGTTCGACCTCCCTCAATTCCTCAGGGCCTTACTTGCACCCCAATTCGACAGTTTCAGTGCCACGGACATTGAAATCGAGACTACCCTAGATTACATTGGCAAAATTCGAAGGGGATGTTACACAAATTCGAAGTTTCTGTGATAGCTTTAAAGCACAGTGCACACGAATACCGACCACACGAAAATTGTCTCGCGCTATCGCTGGATTGCCAATCACCGAGGAAAATTTCTGTGTCGTGTCGCAAGATAACCGACATCAATGCTTGGAAGACAATCCTGAAACGTGATAAAAGATGTTTTACGTGTTTGAGAAAAAGCCACAATGCGGAACAATGCGACAAGTGTTGCAGAAAGTGTAAAAGAGGACATCATCAATCGATTTGCCCTGAACAAACCATCAACTCACCCCGTAACACAAATAAGCCACCTCACTACGAGTCAGGAGAGCAAAGCGCGAGCCGAGACAACGAAAATTCTGGCACTACAACGGCAACCACCACTTCGGAGAATGCAAACGCAAAACAGAGTATTGTTGCAAACAGCCACAGCGATCGCCACAAATGAAGGAACAAAATCGACTACAATGAGATTGTTATTTGACAATGGCAGTCAACGTTCTTACATCACAGATAGCTTACGATCCAGGTTGCAACTGAAGTCTTTAAAAACCGAAAAGCTCAATCTAAACATGTTTGGTGAGTCCAAGTTCAAAAAGCAGAGCTGCGACGTGGTGAATTTGAAACTTTGAAAGTCAGAACACGATGATCCGATTACAATCTCAGCCTTAACGTTTCCTGTAATCTGTTTGCCTTTACCCGCGAAAGGGTGTACAAGTTATGCGCACTTGGTTGGTCTAGAATTGGCTGATGAACTCTTCAGTTCCGGAAGCTTGATTGATTTACTGATCGGTTCGGACTACTATTGGAATCTTGTGACCGGGGAAACGAAACGAGGCAAAGAAGGCCCAACCGCCGTAAAAAGCAAGCTCGGATGGCTGTTATCCAGCCCAATCAATGAAACAGTTGACAGAAGTTACATTATACACACTCGAATTTGATTATCGATGAACGTAACTCACTATTTCAACCGAATCAAGATGACGTTCTAGCAGACACTCTTAAAAGTTTTTGGGAGACGGAATTGATCGGTGTCAGCGAGCCATCAGCTAATGGAGATGTCAAAACCGAATCATTTGAAATTAACGTGAAACAAAAGGGAGATCGGTACAAGGTCAAGTTGCCATGGAAGGAAGATTGCTTACCATCTTCCAACCGTTATCATTTATGTGAGTCACGACTATGATCATTACACCAAAGGCTGCGAAGAGAACCTTCGCTGTTGTCAGAATACAACATCATACAAGATCAACTGAAAACTGGAATCGTTGAAGTAGTGCCTCCTGAAGATTTGAAGAACGACAACACGACTCGAAGCCATTACCTTCCACATCTAGCAGTCATCAGGAAAGACCGTGAAACTACAAAAGTAAGAGTCATATACGATGGTTCAGCGAAAGCTTCAAAGAAAGGTCATTGAACGATTGCCTACAAACTGGCCCAAACAACTTACCGCACATGTTTGACATGATAGCTAACTTCTGAAAGAACATGATTGGTTTGACGGCTGACTTTGAGAAAGCTTTCCTGATGGCTGGAATTCAAGACGATCAGAGAGATTACCTTCGATTTTTGTGGTTCGATGACCCAAGCTTAGAGAACCCGAAGATTGGTCATCTCAAGTTCACACGACTGGTTTTTGGACTCCATCCTTCACCGGCTATTTTAGGAGCTACAATTCAACACCATCTCAAATTACACAAGCAAAGCGACCCAGAGATGTTCGAGCTCCTGGAACAATC
>JAEMWC010000851.1:180000-187500 GCA_016490735.1 Pachyseris speciosa | reverse complement strand
TTCAAGGTTAGAGATGTCGTGATTCTCAAGAACGATTCTGTTGCGCGAGCGCTTTGGAAATTTGCTAAGGTAGAAGAGCTGCTGCGTGGACGTGACGGAATTGTGCGAGCAGCAATATAGTTACCAATTCAGCAACTGATTCCTGTAGAAGTAAAATTTGAACAGTGAACTTTGCGAGAACATTTAATTCAATACGTGTAGTTGATTCACATAGGTGAACAACTAGGGGAGTGTCATGAACAGTCACGCGTATTAATCTTATGTAACGTTTAGTCACGAAGTCTTGGTTTTGTTTGTACAGCTTGTATTTGATTTATACTTGATTTTCCGGTTTTTACATTATAATCAAACTACTTGTATATATTTTACTACACGTGTCATTTTAAGACAGAACAAAAACGATTCGATTGATCAACAAACAAGGCAAAATTACGATTGTATTTACGAGTTTATTACACTGATAATTTTAGGTGGTACTGTATGTTAATTATGCTAACTTTTTCTTTATTTAGAAAATTTATGTTGCTTTCCACATTCTCTACTTGAAATTGAAAATACGTTTCTTGTAAATCAATGTTGTTCGTTTTTGTTGTTTAGTAAAAGTCAAGCTGATAAATGCTAATGTTGTTTTACCTGCACTTGGTCTTGCATGCTGTTTGCTGTAGAGGTTGCAACTGCAAACAAGCAAAATATATAGGTATGCAGCTGTAAACGAGCAAAACATGTGGTATATCAAAGGCTCCAATGAAAAGGATTCAACATACATTTCCCACTTTATTTGTTTAAACCAGTTCTCCTTTTGGCTGATATTTTTTTTATTTTATGTGTAATGAGGTGACCAGAGGAAGTGTTACAAGAATACGTTATCATTTACTTAAGCCATCTGATTGGGCCAGTTAATTCACGTATGACTGCAGCTATATGTGTTACTGTACCATTTTTGCTTTGTTTTATATTGTATTTGAAAGCAATTTCCAAAGAAGCCTCCTGGGGGCTTGTATTCGGAGGGGCAATCTAACAGACAGTTTGTGGATTTATACATGAAGAGGCTTATTTTCAGAATTACCGGAAGTTTAAGTTGTTTATGACAAGTAAGAGTGAAGATAAATGTTGCGATACCTTTGCTGTTGTGATACGTGTTGCTGGTGAGGATGCAACTGTAAACAAGCAAAATAGGTATGGTAAGTTGAAGATTCAACATCTCCCTTCAACCAATGTGAACCAAAGCCAGCACCCTCACTTAACTTACTTAAATCTAGTTTCCTAGGTGGTTGAGTTTGATATAATACTAGTCAAAGTGCACATGAACCACCACTCTTTGGGTTCTAAGGCCTGAGCATTAGCTATGCCATGCTGATGAGGCCTAACAAGGACGAAACGGCTTTCCATGGCTGCAAATGGTTGAGCTCAATCTTTGATTTGGCAGAGGGGTAATGCCTGCTACCACATGGCCTTAGTGCCAAAAGAGTGGCTTCAGCTTACCAGATCACATTAATTTGTGAGGTATCCTTGTCACTCCTGACACATCCCACAAGCTTTACATTTTCACTGCTTGTTTTATTCATATGTGGGTATTTGAGCCTGAGGATTAACTATGCCATGCTGATGAGGCCTAACAAGGCCGAGCTGTCCATGCTTGGGCTCAATCTTTTATTTGGTAGATTTGCGGGGTAATTCCTGCTACCACGTGGTCTTAGTGCCCAAAGAGTGGCTTCAGCTTACCAGATCACATTAATTTGTGAGGTATCCTTGTCATTCCAGTCGCATCCCACAAGCTTTACATCTTAAGACACCATTAAAGCCTATCTTTTAAGTCTGCGTGATTTCTGCTCCTACATCATAACAGAAAAGCCAAAGCCCATTAAAGTGGATTCCGACATTGTTCTCCAGATTGAGGAAAAAGCACGATTGTGGTCTGCTTCCTGCAAAAAAGATAGTAATCGCAGACACTTGCAGAAGATGAACAATGAACACCGTGAATCAGCACAGAGTGCTGTTTCGTATATCGGCCAAGTCAGCGGTGCCTATTCCCTGCTGGTCAGACAAGCGACCAACACCCTTGACGGAGATTTTATTCTCTTTGAAATAACTATTGCCAATGCCTATCGATCTGGTGTTCTTGCCAAAATGACAGTTACCGAATTCAAGAAGGCGAAGAGAGCCGAAGAAAGTTCCGTTATAACTGTCAAAAAATACAAGACTGCAGGCACTCACGGACCCGCCCGCGTGGCGTTGTCCCCAACGCTGTACTCCTACCTGAGTGTGTGAGTGTTCAGGAAGTCAGAAGTCAAGTACAAGGTCTTCCAGTAATGACGTAGAAGACGAGGACGCCATCTTTTTGTCATGGAGTGGAGCCATACTTGAATCTGGTCAGGTATCCACAGCAAAAACGCACCATGGCACAAAGGAGGAATGGAATCAGCTATCACCTCCGTCCATGCTAACCACAGAGAAATAACGGGTGACTTGGCTGATCTTATGGCACACAAAGAGAAAATTCTATCGAGTTCGCGAAAAGCAAGAGGCAAGTCTCCAAGATTCCACTCATCTGACATCCATCGTGAGATCATTGTCAACAGAGGAGAAATTCCAGGGGCCAAGTATCCACTGGAAGGGAGCTACCAATGATGACACCCCAACAAGTCCTTTGCATAACATCACAGGAAAATATACCAAATTGGGAACACAAAGTGAATTTGTTGGGTTTTTTAGAAATACCCAATGTAATTCCAAAGTTGTTGTTAATTGGGAAAATGAGACTGTTCCCAATGTCCATTTTGTTGGGTATTATAAATTCCCAAGCTTGGTTATTTGTAACGTTCCCATTGCTGGCAATTTAAAATTCCCAAACTTGGTTATTTTTAACTTAGCCATAGTTGGGAATTTAAAAATTCCCAATTTTGGTTATTCGTAACTTTCCCTTAGTTGGGAATTCTAGATTCCTAAGCTTGGTTTCACATTGTTGGGATACTACAAATTTCCATGTGGGCTATTTAATTTGTAAGTTTGGTATTGTTTGGTATCCACATCTCCAGAGTGCGATTTTACCACATGTAATTATCGTAAATAGATCCTTAATAGTTATTTCAGCGTATCTCAGACTGTAAATTGGAATCTATACCATAATGGGGAATCAAACTGGATTATAAATAATAATGTATTTCATAATTCTAATCCATGATCACACATTAAACACAAGAGATGTTAACAAAACTATACGCCCAATTTCTGCTTGAACCACAATTGCATTCTCATCCTTTGCATTGATGGGTTCAATGATAAGTTGGACAGCAATTTCTTCTTCCTTGAGTAAAAGGCTCTTGCACTGTTTCAAAGCCTCTTGAAAGTGTTTGTGGTAACTAGTACCTTTAAGCTTGAAGTACTCTGTATATTGTATCAGTGCCTCATGCCTATCTGGGACATCATTTGTCTCTTCATCTGAGATGTCATTTCCACAAGGGCTGCCATCAGATTCCCCCAAGTCGCTTGAGTCGGATTGTGTGTGGGAGGCAGCGAACATGGAATTAGTTTGCACGCCAACATTACTCACATCAGGATAATGACTACAGTTGCAGTCGGCACGTGTTATATCAAGCAAAGGCATCTCTTTGTCGTTCTCTTCTTGGTGGTCGTCATATGGAGGAAGATGAACAGCCACACTTGTTTCGTTCAGCATTAAACTGAAGACAAAGACTACAACCACATTTCGGTCTGGATCTTCATCGGTTTCATTCTCCAGCTAAATAAAGCAAAATGAAATATTTAGTCCATGAACGTTTCATCCCGGAAATACGTGAAAATTGATCAAGACATTTCGACTGTGTTTACAGTTTCCAACTCTGGTCAGAAAACAAAAACTTTATTTATCCACGGTAAATCACACGCGATAAACCTGAAGCAGGAGCTGAAAACCACCGGAATGTCGTATCAAGCAACAGAACAACATAGTTTTATACTAGAATACAAGTCGATCTCACTTTGATCACAACCGGGGAAGACTTGTTCTCAATATCTCTCAACTTGTCCGAGAGCACAACAGACAAAGTCGACGCTCACGTAGGTTTTTCGGGAAATTTACATGTCCTAGCACTGTTAAAATCCTACAGCAAGCTAAATTTGAATGAATGTAGGTCTGACCATTCAAATCCAAACAGTGAAAGTATAACAGCGGCGATGAAGAGAGCATCGATGCATTCTCTTCTAGCAGTTCCATGGCAAATGAAGAGTCACGTGATTAATCCCAGTTGATAATATAGTTGATCCACGCTGCATCACGGGATTCCTGAAAAATCTTCCTCACCTGAGTACGAAGGTCCCCCACAATAACTGTTGTTTCTCCGCAAGAGGATCTGTGTGAAGCATGTTTAGAACAAATTTTTAACTAAACAACAACATTTTCTATGGCGCACTTGAATATGGTTACACACTGTATCTGCAAGTCAGTTCCTTTGAAATGTTGAAACCCATCAGGAGTCACTCCAGTGTAAATAACAAATATTTGACGTCAGGTTGAAAAGCTCAAATTACACTTCGCACATAGCACAACAGTAAAAATCTTGCTTGCATCATAGATATTGTTGTGCAAGAAAGAAGTAAGAAAACCGGCTCGGTCAACATGAAATATCACTTTTCGTAGATGGACTTGTACGTCTGCAGACATTAGGTATGCCATCCACTAGCGGGATAATGGGTGACGGTTAACTAACAGTTTAGGTCTAAACCGCTCTGAAATAACAACAGAAACTGAATTAATCCTGATAAGGGCAGGTGAGAGAACAGTCTACTAAGTGCAATTCTGTCTTTTGATATGAAATTCACAAAGTGAGGTGTGTAAAACTTACAATTATAACTATGGGAACAATTTGAATCACAGGACTTTTTAAATGTGCGCCAGATGCCCTGAGAACATTCAATGTGTGCGCATGGCATAGACATCGATTGGGGATCGGCTGGAGAGGAATCAACCCACAAAGAAAAGCCACCCATTGGTGACCGAACAATTGACAAGAGACACTCCCATGAAATCCAGTTGAATTCTTCAAAGCTGGTTCCTGTTGGAGCAGGTGCGTTCCTAATTTTCATATCCTTTTCCATTCATTACGAAGCTCAGTGCTTGGTAAATATGGGCTTGATTCTGCGCATTCAAGAACTGTCTTTGCAGTGATAACGTACTGGTACTGTGTAACAGGTGAATGATTTATCAAAGAGAGTCCTCGCGTACGAGTTGATTGGGTTTCACTAAATCATTACTTTTGGGATTTCCAGGCAGCATGTAGGTCAATTGTTTACTGAATTCGCCTACATGCTGCCTGAGTTTCTTGTAAAGCTCGCTTGTTTATGTTTCAGCCATATGTTGCGGATGCACAGAAATCTTGAAATACAAGGAAAATAAAATCCAGAAACAAACGTCGGTCAACATTTCCAAAAATCAGTGACTTTGTCTTGTTTTCCCAAAAGGGCAAAGATAGAACATAGGCTCTCATAGTTAACAGAAGTTGAAGTAAATTTTGTGTATTTAGGAATGTTGACTTTGAAATTTACCGCGCTTCGTGCTTATGACGTCATGAAATCCCAAATGGCTGCCATGTTTCGTGGGAAATTTTACGGGCTATAAAGAAAGAAACTAACAAATAATCCCCTACTCACAACACTTGAAATGAGTTGTGGAATGAATAATAAGATAATATGTGTCAGAAACACCCATGTTGACATTTTCACGTGAATTATGTAATCAGGTGATATATAAAAATGGAAACCCCTCGTTTCTTCCTCAGTTTTCCCTTCCAATGGACAGAGTAAAGAACGATTTGTTTTCACTGAACCACGAACCACATGACTTTCACTTCCTCATGGCAGAAAGACAGGTGCCCTCCCGAGATGTGCATCCACTGAATGCTCCTCAACATGCCCCGCAGAATGCTGCTCAAGATGGAGAGAGAATGTCCCGCAGAATGCTCCTGAAGTTCCACAAGTTGTACAGGCCGGACCACCAGAGGCTGCAGCAGCTGTGTCCCAGCTTAATCTTGCAAAAGATGGCGAACTTGAGGTGAATGTATCCTTTTAGAAAGGACACTTTGCTTTGTTTCTATTTCAGTTGAAATATAGGTGCATTCTTTTTGCAGGTTTCTGTCTTAAGAAGTCATTTTTAGTTGACACACCTGTAGACTGTGGATATTTGTTTAAACTGTTAAATGTGGTCACTGTACCGATTTTGGGTTGGGTAGGATGGTCCTTCGAGTGCTGCTCGGTGTGGTTTATTGATGTTTGGGTGTATTTATCGTGTTTAAACGTGTCCGGGTTAAGTCAGTATTTTGCACACATAAGTAGCTTTAATCAGCCTCATGGGGGCGTGAACTTGCAAGGGCGAGGTTTCGCCGGGTGCTTTGCGTTTTGCAGAATGAATCGGCCACTAAAGGTTTGGTCGAGGACTGTGTATGTTGGTTTGGATTTTGCTATGTGGGGCGAGGTTTCGCCAATACAATGCATTCAGTGGATGATTCGAGCTTCTGAAAGTATAGCCGAGGACTGTGAATGCTTGTTTTGCCTGCTCATTGTTATGTTGGGCGAGGTTTCGCCAGTGCTTTGCATTTTGCAGAATGAATCGGCCACTTAAGTTTTGGTCGAGGACTGTGAATGCTAATTTTGATTTTACTGTCACAATGTGGGGTGAGGCTTCGCTGAGGAATGAATGTTGATTTGGATTTTACTATAATGATGTGAGGCGAGGTTTCGCAGGCGTTTTGTATTTCGCAGAATGTCTTGTCCAATATGAGTTTTTGGTCGAGGCCTGAATGCTGATTTGGATTTTATTGTCATGATATAGGGCGAGGTTTTCTGATATAATGCATTCAGCGGGATGATTCGGCCTGAACTGAAAGCATAGCTGAGGACTGTGAATGCTTGTTTTGCCTCTTTTATTGTTATGTAAAGGGAGAGGTTTCGTCGGCGTTATAAGCTTTTGGCAAAATGAAGCAGTCCTTAGAACCTCGGCCGAGGACTACGAATGTTGGTTTGGATTTTTCCAAACACGAAACAAGGAGAGTTTTTGCCTGTATAATGCATTTGACAGGGTGGATTGGCCACCGTAGTTATTGGCCACTTGTAGTTATGAATCCGCCAAGGTTTTGCTTCTGTTCTGCGTTGATGACATCAATCGGCCACCAGAATGTGGCTGACGATTGTAGATCCCTGTTGAAATGTTCCCTCTGTGTAATGGGCGTTGCAGCGTCGATGTTAATAAGTTACTTTTGCCAGTTATACTACCAACCAACCAACATTGCATTGTTTACAAATTTTCATGTGATCTGTGTGATACAGATTATGTTGGATATACATCCCGACACCTCTTTAAACGCATCGCCGAACATAAACATTCTGCTGTTGGTAAACACCTGAAAGAAGAACACAACCTGCAAGCAACTAATCTACAAGACCAGTTTACCATTCTAAAAAAATGCTGCACAAAGTTTGACTGCTTGATCTACGAGATGCTTTTTATCA
>JAEMWC010000851.1:140000-175000 GCA_016490735.1 Pachyseris speciosa | reverse complement strand
CCTCTGATACATGATGCGTGCTGCATGGTCCATGTTTCATAGCCTGCGGCGCACTATGGTGGATTCTTATTGTAAGCGGGAATTTCAAGTAGGGAATAAATAATAGCTAATTATAATGGCGACCGTGAATATCTGCTTGAAAGTCTTATCACACGGCAAGAAATCTGTAAAAGAGAGCTTTCAGTTCAGACAAGTGCCAAAATTTTCAAGTGTGAGCGAGCTAAAGAATTTCATAATCTCATATCTCAGTGAGAAATTTAATGTGCCAATGTGCGTGTTTGAAAATCTTAAAATTGGGTTTTACGGCCCTCCGAGAGGGACACGCTTTGTTCTTAGGGATGAAACCACCTTGGCTGAGGTGTACTCGACGGAAAAAACTAAATGGATGGTGATATGGCCATGGAGCCTACCTGGTAATGTGGCCAGCTGTAAACGCAGTTGCACTTTCCAAAGGACCAGCACGACTGCTAGCAACCCAGCCAAAAGATTTTGCCTTTCAAGTAAGTGTTATTTCGAGCGTATTTGCTTTTAAATGGATTTTTTTCCGATTCTACGGCTAATCCATTGTCAGGGTTTCCATTTATTTGTATCTCTTTTGTATGTTTAGGTCAAGAAGACGACGAGGAAGTGAAAGTGGATGAGTTTTCAGGGCTCTATGAGCGTTTGGCCCAAAAACATGGCCGGGAACTGCGCGACTTTAAGCTCCGTGTCTGGGCGAGAATGCTGGTTAGTTGCTAAAAATAAAACAACACTAATGTTCCTTAATTCACCTTCTAGTTTTAACCTTAAGCCCCCAAAATGAAACTCGTAACCCTAATTTAGTTTTTGTTCTACCACCCAAGCCTTAAATTGGTTTTATAAGTTGATCTAAAATTCCCGCATGCATCAGTTAAGCAAACTCATGGTTGAAGATTTGCACGAGCTTTTACCGAGCAAAACCTCCGGCCTGTTTCTCAAACGTACCTTGAACTTTTAAGGCCCAAAAAAATTCTGGTACAGGTATTCTGTGGTACCGTGATGGCAAAGAAATGTACCAAAACGCGTGTTGCACGAGCAATGGCGACCGTGAATATCTGCTTGAAAGTCTTATCACACGGCAAGAAATCTGTAAAAGAGAGCTTTCAGTTCAGACAAGTGCCAAAATTTTCAAGTGTGAGCGAGCTAAAGAATTTCATAATCTCATATCTCAGTGAGAAATTTAATGTGCCAATGTGCGTGTTTGAAAATCTTAAAATTGGGTTTTACGGCCCTCCGAGAGGGACACGCTTTGTTCTTAGGGATGAAACCACCTTGGCTGAGGTGTACTCGACGGAAAAAACTAAATGGATGGTGATATGGCCATGGAGCCTACCTGGTAATGTGGCCAGCTGTAAACGCAGTTGCACTTTCCAAAGGACCAGCACGACTGCTAGCAACCCAGCCAAAAGATTTTGCCTTTCAAGTAAGTGTTATTTCGAGCGTATTTGCTTTTAAATGGATTTTTTTCCGATTCTACGGCTAATCCATTGTCAGGGTTTCCATTTATTTGTATCTCTTTTGTATGTTTAGGTCAAGAAGACGACGAGGAAGTGAAAGTGGATGAGTTTTCAGGGCTCTATGAGCGTTTGGCCCAAAAACATGGCCGGGAACTGCGCGACTTTAAGCTCCGTGTCTGGGCGAGAATGCTGGTTAGTTGCTAAAAATAAAACAACACTAATGTTCCTTAATTCACCTTCTAGTTTTAACCTTAAGCCCCCAAAATGAAACTCGTAACCCTAATTTAGTTTTTGTTCTACCACCCAAGCCTTAAATTGGTTTTATAAGTTGATCTAAAATTCCCGCATGCATCAGTTAAGCAAACTCATGGTTGAAGATTTGCACGAGCTTTTACCGAGCAAAACCTCCGGCCTGTTTCTCAAACGTACCTTGAACTTTTAAGGCCCAAAAAAATTCTGGTACAGGTATTCTGTGGTACCGTGATGGCAAAGAAATGTACCAAAACGCGTGTTGCACGAGCAGAGTTGTTTTGCTAATTAAACCTGTTATTTTTTCGGCGTTTGCTCCTTATTAACGTTCAATGTCCAGGTCTCTGATTACCGGAGAAATTGTATGGTTTACGTTTTGGCGTATCATTTGCATTTTCGGTCTTTTGGCAAGCGAATAAAGTTCGGAGTAGTGAAGAAGAATGTCCTCAGCATTCGTTTTTCATCGGGAAAAAGTCAAAGAACAAGCAAAAGCCTGCTGCACAAACCACCGTCCAAACCCAGAACAAGATACGAGCAAGACTGAGTGCTGCCTGCGGGGGAAACTACGAATGAGAGGGGGACCTCTAGATCTGTGGAAAATTCTTTAATTCCATCTGATAGCTTTTAAATATCTTTTATTTTTAATGTTTTTCAAGTTACGACAACTTCTTCCAGGAAAAAAATCACAACTGATCGAGATCCACAAATTTAGTGGCCTTAATGGCTTCCGTGAACAAATACGTTATAAGAAAATGACAAAAACTAAAAAAAAGTTGCGAGTGTATTGTTTTCGACCGTTTCTATTACTTCTTTTCCAGGTAAAGCTTCGCGGAGAGATCCTCAAACAGTTACGTGAACTCCAAGATCTGAAAGATGCTGATGTGCTAGACTCGACCAATTCGAGGCACAAAAGAAACTCCTGCTAACAGAGCTGAATGAGCTTCACTAAAGACTCTTATTCTTTTGGCAGTTCTAAACTTGCTGTTGCTTTAGCCTACACTCTTTAAAACAATTAGTACCGCTATTTGTGAAAACATCGGCCTTTAAGAATAAAGCTTTACAGATTAGCTGACGGTGTCAGTAGAGACACAGAGAAGAGGCCTCTATATTTAATTTGAACTATTTGTAAACTTTAATTTACCCAACCGAAAG
The DNA here is from genome assembly GCA_016490735.1 of Pachyseris speciosa. Taxonomy (NCBI): domain Eukaryota; kingdom Metazoa; phylum Cnidaria; class Anthozoa; order Scleractinia; family Pachyseridae; genus Pachyseris; species Pachyseris speciosa. Next base: position 172,124 of record JAEMWC010000851.1, on the reverse strand, counting down.
TTTTAGATCGGTATGATATTAAAATTACAAGGGAAAACTCTTTTATTTCTCTCACTATCAAACTCATAATAAAGGCCATACGAACATTGCCGGCCTATATGTAGCCGCAACTTCGCAGATTATTGTATGGCATTGTTAAGGGACGCTAAGCCAGAATGACCTGCTGGTGTTCGCCTAGCAAAGCTGAGTTGTCCTGCCGTTGTTTTTTTGCTAAATAGTTAAGTACGATAGGGCTGAAACCTAGGTCACGTTAGTGACTAATGCCAAGATAACAAATGGTCGGCATGTCTATAGATATTCCAAATGCCGGATGTAGTTTCGCACTTCCTCGTCGGAAATATTTAAAAATCCTTCCATGACCATGTTTTCGTGCTGATCACACATTTGCCATTCTTGATCATTTTCTCTGATCCACCCCTTCACTTGTGAAAATATTCCCTCACACGGCATGAAGTCGGGACTGTATGGAGGGAGGTAGACGAGTAGTGCACCAGTGGCATTTATTGCCCTCCTAACGTCGGCAGTATGGTGAATTGCAGCAGTATCTATTTACAAAATAAAAACAAGAAGAATCAGATTGTTTCCAGTGCAAGAAGAGGAATGTTTCTCCTGTTTTAGAATCCACCCTTTCAACTTGCAACATTCACTCATTATTGACAAGAGTATAATTAAAATGTTTCTTATGCCGAGTGGCTGCTATAATGAAATATTTGGCATTACAAAAGTAATGAGAAAAATCAATTAGTGAGTCTGGTTATCCGATACGTATTTTGATCAAGTGCGATGAACATACCCATTACAACGATTGAGCACGGATTGATCTCGTTAAAGGGAAGGATATTAGGAACCAAATGGTCATGAACGAAACCCAAGAAGGCATCACTGTTGACATTTCCGCGATAGATCCCCACATCTAGGAGGCCTGCTGTGGAGGCGATGGGAATGGCTGAAATGCGCGGACCCCAGTTTACATGAGGCCGCACTACCGCTGCCCTCATTCCGTGAAAACTTCGGCCGTAGTTTCTGCCCATCCGCTTGTCCTATGAACAAGTAAAACAAGATTCCACAAAATTAATGTTTGCAACTTTTAATTCCTTTGAAGATTGCATGTTAATTTCATATGTTCATCGTTTTGCAGAATGGAGCACAAAAAGGGAGCCTATTACATCCAATTTCATGAGTTTGCCAAAAGGCTCCAACCCCAATAGACCCTAGTCAAGATTCTTGCCATCTCAGTTGCATGTGCATAAGAATCTGTGGGCTAAAACAATGTCACTTGGCTTCTCAGACAGGGCAAACAAGCTTGATTGCTTGTACTGGCAGATTTTATCAGTTGTGTGCCCATCAACAAACCGTGTGACATTGTCGGCTTTTTATCATTACGTGCCGCACGCAAAAATGCATGGCAATTATTGTGAATAAGGCCTATTAAAAGTCTGACAGAAGAAACAACATACATCAAGCCAAAGATGAGCATCGAAAATGCGAAAAGAGATCGAAATGAAAACGGGTTTGACATCTTACCTGTCTCTGTAATAAAGGGCAGCACTTCGTAGAGTCAAGAGTTAGTTACTGGTACGTGCCTTGACAAAAACTCAGGGATTAAAATTTGAATCGCATTCCATGTTTGATGAGGCAGACTTGAATAAAGAATTTATACGTCAAATTTGCACGAGAAGCTTACTCCAGAATGCAGGAAATTGGAAAACCAATCAACTATATTGTCAAAAGAATTCATTTTTATCTTTAGTGGGATTTTCTTGGCCGGCGATGACCATTTCTTAATAGGGACAGGCAAAATAAACTTTTACGATGTGCAAATTAGTCGTGTGTGAACTTACAAATCCACTCTCATCCACAAACACCAGCATATCGGGGTCAAACAAACAAATATTTGCCCAGTACATTTGTCGAAGTTCCTCATTCCTACAAATTTAACAAATCTTTTAGTAAACCAAATCAAACTAAGAAAGCTGAACACAGTAGAAGCACGGAGCTCTTAATTAATTAAACAATCAAGTTCAGGAACATTGATTATCTTTTTGCGAGTGATTCCATTGCGTTTTAAGTAGTAATGAATAGAGGAAAGAGCAAATTCGGAGCCTGTACTTCTATAAATTTCTTCGAAAATTTCATTTAAAGTAACAGTTGGTTTCTCCCATACTGCCTCCATGATGATAAGCTCTTCGCTGGGTTGAAACTGTATGCTGTCAAGTGGTCTCCCCATTCTCTGTGAATCTGCATTACCAGAAAGGATATAACTTTGCAAGTAGCGCCAAATAACTCACCAACAAAGGTCTTCCGAGTACGGAGCAGGCATATTTTAAAGTAAGCTTGTTCCCATAACACACTGCAGGCTATGAAACATGGATCATGCATCATGGATAAGGGAGCAATCTTTTTTGAAATAGCTGTATATATTTTCATCGTACATCGTTCACTGACGGTTCCAATCACAGTAAGGAAATGTTCCCCTTGTTGTCATTCCTGAGGGAGAGAAAATGCTATTTTTTTCTTAGAATTATGACTCCTGGTCCGACAAAAATAACAGCGAAATTCTTAAGCTTAAGTTTACTTACTGTCATTTCTTCTTCTGGCAGATGGCTTTTGCAGTTATAATTTGGGACAGTAGAGGATCTACCCCATTGGCGGTGGAGCAGATCCAAGTGTTGAATGTTCAAAAGCTAGTAATAGATGGCAGCGTTATGGCGGACTCGAAGTTTAAGATGCAATTTCAACAGGAAATGTTGTACGGGAAAATAAGTTCTCTGCATGGTAAGTCTCCGACTTTCTAAGAAAATCATATTATTTAGCAAGCGAATGCAATCAGAAATAGTGTATATTGTTTCAATTGGCTCGTATGCACACAACCTAGAGAACGTTTTTTTAGAAACACTCAGTTGGCCACGTACCGTGCCGACACATGCACATGAACCGCAAAAAAAGACATGTCTTACATGTATTGTTGAATGCATGCATAGAAAAGAAGTATACCGCCAAGCGCGTTAGTTTTCCCCATCCATAGGCTAAAAGCGGCATAATCTACATTGTATGTTTGGAGACAATCGCGAAACTGAAACGCCATATTATGTGTCATCAGGTCAAAGGTGAATAACAGTGGAGTTGTATTTTAGTGGGTCGCATCGCATGAACTGGAAGGTTCAAGACGTATTACTATTGTGTCTGGGGGGATCCATATTTAAATTTTACTGAGCCATAAGTGCTTAACTTAAGCGATTAAAAAATTCTTGATAAAAATTCCATTCATTATTAAATTCTACATGTACATTTGTCTTTCCGACACATGTTTCCGGCATTAGTGGCCTAAAAATCTAGTAAATACTATTGCCAAGCCGTATCTTTGTGGTATTTTGGTTCATCTCCACTTGAGTAAGCGGCTTCATATAAACACTGATACTTATTTCTGAAACGCTATTCTTACGAATCTCCTGAATCTCGCCGTGGAAAGATCAGCAACATTCTTTTGACCTCATGCATTTATTCGGGTCAGCAGCAATGCATCACTGATCACGTGATTTGCAATGATTGGAGCCGCGCACTGCCATTGACTTTTGAATTACAAGCTAGAGCGAGAAAGGGAATTATTGCCTTTTCTATTAAAATCTCTAAGTATTTCACACCTGGCCTATGACGAATACAAATGAAGGGAAGCCATATTATGGAAAATCGATTTAATGATAAGGTGAAACATTTGCCGAGAGTGCACTTGCTGTTTGTTGGTACACACAAAAACGATTCAGGTAAGCATTTGACAAAAGGCAAAAGTAAGTCGCTGGGCCCCACTGGGCTCTGCTAGACCACAGCCCTGTAGTCTCAAGGGACTTACAGGGGTACTGTAACTGGATGCCTTAGGTAATGGCACCCTGATTACAACCACCACCACAGCTGTAGAAAATCAAGAGTGAATGCAACCTTGACAATTTAAAAATCCACTGACCACCCTCTATAATTTGATTTTCATGTATTACGGCAAAGAAATTACCATGTGAGCCCCACCAGCGCAGCTGTGCTGAACTGGTAGCTGGCTGATATAACAGCACCATTACCACTGGTGGGCACCAGCCAACCATCCATGCATGTACATGCTGTAGATGATAACTCATCAGAAACAGGAAGTGGTGATGAGTCAGAGAAGAAAAAAAACATTCCTTCTCGACCACAAGTTGCAATGAAGACACCAAAGTCATTACTTGTGCCCTCAAAGTGCATCAACGTTCAGTGCAAAGAGAAAAAAGGGACCTCAAAAGAGAAGATTGTAACTACATTCTTTCTACTGAAAAATGATGACAACACTGAATGTACAGTGTATGCCCTCACCTGATCAATTCTCCCAATGATATTTTTTTTTCTGCTACGAATTGACTATTATTAATTTTTGATTTCTCGTTGGAAAGAAATGCCCAAATAATTACAATTATTAAAATAATCCTGAATCTAATGCAATTCAATTCAGAATCTTGTCATCTTCAACAATAGTGAACGTAGTACATGCATTACAATTAAATTCCCATATAAACTCTAATTGTGCAAAAATCTCATTGTTGATAAATGTCTCCCTTTAAAGCGGCAATGTTATTTTATTACCAAGTTTATAACAAATGCCTTGGAGCCCATACTTTGTTTGAGAAAAAATTTGTTTGTAACAACCATAATCATAACAACAACCTATTTGTTTCTATACAATTAGTTTCTATAGACCCGTATCACAGGTACCCACCTTTTCCTGGTTTGGGAGGTATTGACATAGCCTGGCCAGTCCTTTTAGTGCCATATGAATATGGGGAAGCTTTTACCAGATCATTATACTTTACAGACCTGCTTTATACACATTTGGACGTCTTTGTTTATTTCTTTAAGTGAAGTCAAGTTCATCTAGAACTACACAAAGGCTTGGCATTGTCCTGACTCCAGCAGGGGAAATGAATACAAATGAGGCATCCCAAAGGGGGTTAATATGTTATGAAAACGTCAGTTAATCCATATTGTTGTGATGCGAACTTCAAGAAACTTCATGTAGTTAGCTAGTTTACTGTTCATCTTCTGGTTATGATACCAACTTTAAGTTATTGTAGTTAAACAGGATTCACACAGTCTTGAAAAGTCCTTGAATTGACATGTATGGGGGAGTCCATGAAAAGTCCTTGAATTTTCTCAGCCTTCGAATGTGGTGAAAGCAAAGTTGTTCTGCACTGAAAGCAAAGTCGTTCTGCATAGACTTTGGTATTATTATTTTTCTGATGTTGAGGAACTTGCAAACACTGCTAAATAAACTAAGATAACAGGGTCATAACAGCAATTCTGAGCCAACCAGACTGACCAGCGGATTCTTGTGTATCTAATGTTTCATGCCTCTGCGCATGCCACATGTGTTTTTTGTTCGACTGTTACCGTTTGTGCTTTGGTAGACTCTTCCACAGCAAATAATGCCAGGAAAGTGTTGTTGTAACACTCGTTGGTTATCAAAGACAGAATATGCATGTTAATGGTCAGGCTAGTTAAAGGCCATTTAAAAGCAACATTTTGTGTTCTGTGCAGTAAACCTATCAACTTGAATGTCAAATTTGGGCCTGAGAAGTACTTGAAAAGTCCTTGAAGAATGACTGCAAGTTTTTGTTTGATACTCAGGCATATATGCCTGCAGAGCAAAGTAATCACAGTTCAGTTTGAAGTCCCATTATTTTAGGCAAATGAAGCTAATACTGTGTATAAATATTCTCTCATGGATTTTTATTTTCATATTTAGCTTGCAGAAATTGCGGAGGGAGTGTGGTGTTATGCTGTTAAAGTGAAGTCACTGATTAATTCAGTCTCTTCAAGGACAGCACTTGCCTGCTCAATGCTAAATATATTTTATCCAAAAGAGGTGCTGTCAGGAAAGCGCCTCAGTGAGTTGGATAAAAAGGTTGCTGACGCTATTGCAGGTAAAATAATAATAGTATTAAAAATGATAATGATATGGTATTTGAATTTCATAAGTGCCTTTATAAAGTGCCTTTCTAATGAAGGGCTTTGCATGTTAGGTTACATTAATTTATTTTAGGATAATTAGTATATAGACAATAGCATGATTTCTGGTGATATTTGACATAAATTCCACGAGTGGTATTTCCAAATTGTTATACATAATTTGACTAGCCGTTGGGTGAGTGAAATTTGGGACAATTTTGAAATATTACGAGTTTTATTTTTGCCAAATGCCACGTACAAATCAGCTATCATTTGTTTGTGCTACTGCTTGAGAAATCTATGCAATTCCAACTGTTTATTTTGTTCTGCCCAGATTTTTTGCTTCGTAAGCGAGCTAATTGGTTTCGAAATTCTTACTTTATGGCACAGCTGGTCCAAAAATCTAGCCATATCGATGTACTTTTAATTCGTATTTGGGTTTTCGGTAGTTTCTTTGAGTTCTTGAATTTGAAAATCTGGAAACTTTCCGCTATTTTTAACTCACGCATAGAAGTGATTTTGGTTAACATAGAAACTTCTATACATCAAAAACCTTCAAAAAAAAAAACCCAAACAATTCAAATATGCACTGGCAACTTGTTATGCTGCTCAGTATTAAAATTATATAATTTCATGTAACTTTGTTCTGCTGTCCCGAGTATATCTATCTTGTATCTAGTTATAATATATAATTTTACTAAGGGGTACAATATTAGTCTACCTAGATGTGCCCCTCTCCTATTTAGTATTACTTCATTCTCTGTAATTAATAGCTATGTAAGTAATGCTAAATGGAGAAAAAATAAAAAATACAATCTGTGGTTATGTCAAATTAAGCTGAAATACCTCTTCTCTCAGCCAATCAAATTGCAGAAATTTATCAGGTAGTAGTATAAACACAGGAACCGTCACTTATACTATTGGTATATTAGAGACAGTTTCTTACATTTTTTTGTCTTGCTGTTTTTAAGATTTTGCAGTGGTTGCTAAATAAAGGAAAAGGAACCAAAAATCCAGAAGATGAAAAACCACCGAAAACAGTCACCAGAGGAGTTGTGATGCAGGCTTTACGTCAAAAATGTAACCAGCTGATATTTCAGACAAAGAGGCCAAGTTACCACAAGGGTAAATATGCTTATATATCGTATAGTGTTTTTGTTTGTTTGTTTTTCTTTGATATTGTGGTGATGACTAATACAGTAATAGGGAAGACTTCTACTTGGGGTTACTACACGTATGTAAAACCAAACATTATGTTAAGGCATAACGTTATTTATGTCGATACAATATGCCTTTGTGGTCTGCATGGTTGGTCTTCCGACTAACCTCTCTTTCAAGAGCCAATCATTTTCTATCACCCTAAGAGGTGTTCGTATAAAGGAGCATGCATTCCCGCATTCACTCCCTCTTGCTTTCACCATCACGGGGATTACATCTCTGCGGAAAAAAGTTTTTTTTTCCCTGTCAGGCAAGTCCTATTATTTTTTTACCATCTCTATAACAGTTATAGTTCTTTTGCTTTTCCTGCCTCACGTTCTTTCTCTCTTGCTGGGCATTTTCTGGGCTTCCTTTCGGTGAGAAACGATTTGGGGAAAACTTTTAGGATCGTAGGATTAGATGGAAGGAGGTGCAGATGGGTAGTGGAACAAGAGTTTCACTCAAATTTTTGGGTGAACGTCACTTGGTTTTTTTGTGTTTTTCTCCGGCCTGTTTGACGGAATGGTGCTCATTTGGGTATGGTTTGAAAGATCTCTTCTCCCTACACATGTTACATGGTAAAGTTGTCTGCGAGCGTTGAAACTGATGACGTCACAAGTGGTACAAGGGACGTGGTTCTGCTCGGCCGGTTTTGGCCGGTGTAGGAGTCAAAGGGTTAACTAACAACAACAAGAATCTGCATTATTTACACCTTTTCTTACAATTACCATTACATTTTTTAAAGGAATTTAGACCTGTAAAAAGGGGAAAAGAAAAGCTAAACTATTACAATTTAAAGGTGTCTAGGGGCTAAATAAACTTAAGTTTTCTAGTTAGCCCCTAGCTAAGGAAAGGTAATTAAACAAATTGTAGCAGCTACGACAACAACAACACAGAAACAACAGCAGATACACACATTTAAAAACTAAGACCAAAAATAAGGACATATATAAGCAGTCGTTGGCATGATTTTACTTACTGGATTGAGTTTTAAGAAGAAATTCTTGTAATTTGCCAGGAAAGGTAAAAGTGTTAAGATTTTTCAGGCTCGTTGGAAGATCTTGCCAAAGGTCAACTACAATTGAAGATACATAGTTTTCCAATGTTGGCTCTTGTGCAGGGCTTATAAAAATTTTTATTAGCGGCATATCGGGTATTATAACTACGAATATCAGTAGCATACTGAAAATAGTTTTCAAAGATGTTTGGTAGCGCTTTGCTATGCCAACGATGTGCAAATTTAAGTGCTTGCAATTTAGGATATCTAATAGGTTCATAAGGGGAAATGCACTTTCAGTGTTCTTTCCATGAGTAGTAGCAAAGAATATTGTTCTTATTACTGTGATTTGTTTTGTTTGTACTTTTTTAATTTGAGTTTTAAACCCACTCCCCCATGCAAGAATAGCATAATATATGTAGGGATTGACAAGACTATAATAAAGTTGTTTTAATTGGGCTAGAGACATATAATGCCTTAGTTTGCTAAAAATCCCAGTATTTCGGACAATTCTAGAGCAGACGTATGCTATGTGGTGCTTCCATGAGAGCTTTTCATCAAGTAAGACACCTAAGTATTTAATATGATCTCTTTTTTCTATTACGTCACTATTTCCGTTTGGTTATTTGGTAATTTAATATTTATGTTTCCTGATTTCTTGTTAGGGGATTTAACAATCATGTAATTAGCACTTGGACTCAGGCTCCACTACATTTTGTATATGAGGGGTGCGATGGGGCATTACTAAACCACGATACAGCGAAACGAAACACCGAAACAGCTATTTTTTCCTACTTTTTTTCTCAAACACTGAAACAGCTATTTTTTACCACTTTGATGGTGAATAAAATAGACAGGCCAAACACGACTCCCATTGGTCCTTTGTATCGTTGACCTTCAAAGTTTGGCTCTTATGAGTATATCTTACTCTAACATTCGAGGATCTCTATTTCTCCCAGCCAGCAGTGTGAACTTATGGTCGGCCATTTGTTTCAAAATTATGATACGATATACGTGTGGTTTTTTGCCACGTATACTTGCAATCGTTCCTGCTCTGTGGTTTTTTTTCCCAAGTATGTGTCCATTTTCTCCTCATACATCCGTTCCACGCAAACATACGTTAAACAAACACGCATGTATTTGCGCACAACACGAGCCCATATACATGTGTTACAAACAAGTATGTGTATATGGTGTCATAGCAGGTCATCGTATAAGAGGCATCGAATTATACCGCCGGCAATAAACCTACTTCATGTACCATGAGGGTGAAAAGTAACTTCAGACTGAATCAAGCTGGGCCATAATGGCCGCGTTAATTTCGGGCAAGGTTTGGTTCTTATTCATTGCCCTCATAGTAGTGGTGGTTGTTGGCTCCCCAACAACGAATTTGTTGGGATCTGTGGATTGTCTCTTGAGAGACTGTGAATGTTACTTCCCAAATGCTGACCGAAACATGGCAGAAAACTTAATTGTACGACTCCAGCTTACGATCGATTCAGTTCGGGGATTGCTCGATTCCTTGGATAGAGGTGAGGCAGGAAATACGGCGAGAATCACGGTTCTTGAAAGCCTGGTAATACAGCTACGGACCTTAATACGTAGATGGGAGTTGATGGCAATTATAGCTGCATCGTGCACGTCTATTTGCCCTATCAGAGGATTGCCAACAGTTTGTCATGGAAGTCAAGGAGTTGGCCGGCCTTGGTATGAAATATCTTTACCTCAGCTGGAGTTTCTCTGGAATACAATGTGATTTACCTGGTCTCAAATAACAGGAATGTTATTGGTTTCTAGAACCACTCTTTGGCATAGAGTTCAGAATCTGGAGTCATTCTCCAACCGTTATACCACCATCTCAGATGCAGAATCGTTGAAGCATGGAACCATCACCCTCTACGTACTGAAGGAAATTGGCCTCCCTAACAAATATGGGTAAATGGTATGATCTCAAAAGATAATGCTGAAAATACCGCAGTTAGGGATATATTTGACGAAGACAGGCAAGTTGCGGACTTATATGGAGAAGACCCACAAGGTCCTCCACCTAATGAGTTTGACTTGGGTAGTGTTGAGGTACCAGATACAATTCTTCCTATAAATGGCTCACAACTCGAGGCCATTTCACATATACAGCCACTTTCAGAGAGTAATGACTATGGAGTCAGTCTCTACCTAGAAACTCGGGAAATTATTCAGGCAGTCATACAAGCACAGAACCATAACTAAGGAGCTAAGGCTCAGTTGCATTTGACATGAAGTGATGTTAATGTTCATGTTACCGACAACAGGCATAAATAATTAGGTATTACTTTCATTGCACTTAAACTTCTGATTACTGGTATATGTATGAACTGTCTCTGCGAAAAAAGTTTAACACAACGTTTCAATGCAGCATGACATGTGGTTAAATGTAATTTTAGCTAAGTTAAACGCGAAACAATGCTGGTCTGGGGTTTCCCTTGTCTCGGTCATGCGCAGTGGTGGGGGATCTGCAGGGGGTCGTGTGGTTTTACAGCTCGAGTTTTGAGGTCAACTCATTTGCACGTGCACTTTTGCCTTTTCCACGGTGCTTGGCGACTTTACTGTGTTTATTTCTTCATTGCCTTTTGACGATGGGTTCGCGGGGTACGACTAATAGCTTGGAAACCGCTCCGGTGTTACTGCCTGTTCCATCTGGAAAAGAGGCTTCGGTTTCAAACGTGTCTTCGTCGGCTGGTCAAAACGTCTCGCCTCCCTCGTCGCAAGTTTCTAAAGCGTCTCTTCCACCGGCCAGGCCGGCGATCGCGGGAGTTTCGCCAGAAATGGTTGTGTTGATCACGCAGACCGTGCAAGCTGTTCTCGCAGTCGAGCGGGAATCTTCGAGAGCTGCCTCGACTACATCTCAGCCGGTTTTGTGCGCAGCGAGCGCCTTTACTACAACACCGCCTTGTTCGGGAGGCGTTCCCGCTGCTTTGCCGTCGCTCACCGATTCTGCATCAAGCCTGTTGGCCGCGGGGAGAGGATTCGGCGGACATCCCGTACAAGGTAGGCCAAGCCAATCATTTGTTGTGCCATCCTTTGTGTCCACGTTTTCGCTTCCATCCATGTCATCTTTTGCTCCTAGCGCCTCGAACGTTTGCTCCTCGCAGAGCGGGGCGATTCGCGATGTCACCGCCCGTTCTGTCGGTCCATCGGCTTTGTTGTTGGACCAGCCGTTCATTGTTGGTCCCGGTTTCTCGTCCGTGCCGGCGAAGCTGGTCGCTCAAATCGTGGCGGGCAAGTACGTTGACCTGAGCGATTTACTGGCAGTGAACTTGCTGCAGAAGGAAACCGAGCCGCAAGTGCTGTTCGACGGGCGCCTTGTTCTCACGTCCCGACCGAAGCAACAGCGCCGGAAGATCGAGGACATCGCGTCCTGGATGGAAGCCTTTTCCATCTTTGCTATGATTTTGGTCACCCACTTCCCGCATCGATGGAAGGACTTATTGCAGTACCAGCTGCTCATCCTCCGCACATTCCGTCATTTCTCGGGCAAAGTGTGGCTCGCGTACGACCGAGCATTCCGTGAGCATGCCGCCGCCATTCGCTTGACGGATTGGTCATCGATGAACGTGCAATTATCTAATTTCCATGCTGCTGGTTCGTCCGTCCGTGACTCCACTCTGGCCCAATCTAATGAGTACCCTGAGCCACCAGGATCTTCGTCTTCTAATGTCGTTTGCATTTCGTGGAACAAGGGGCGCTGTACAGCACCCTTCGCGTTGTGTCGCTATGCCCACCGCTGCAATTTATGTTCTGGCTCCCCTCGTGCGACGACGTGCCCCAATCGCTACAGCCGGGACAGCCGTGAAGAACGGAAACGTCGCGGAAGTTCTCCAGGATCTTCCTCCGGTGCCAAGGCTCGCCATACGTGAGGGATTCGTTAGTTTCTGGGTGTCACAGCCATTCGTGCGTATAGTCTGCAGTTGTCCTTACGGTTTAGCCGTGCCGCCTCGTGTTGGTGCTTCGCTCATTCCCACGTGAACATTCATGATTTTGTTGTTTATCGTTTTTGTTAGTGTGGCACGTCGCCTTAGTTGATTAGTTATCGTAATGTGGTCTCTTTTGGGGCTATTTTGTTATTTTTGACAGTTCGTGTGCGGCTATATTGTCCCTACACCCCGTTTAGCAGGGGTCAGGGTATCAAGCCTTTTTGCTCACCTGCCTCGTTGCTAGGCTCTCTTGTTTGCATTTGTACCAGTATCGGATGTTAGATAATAAAATGCTATGGTTGGGTTTTCATCATTTGCAAGTGTTTCTTTTCTTTGCAATTTTATCCTCAGGGGGTCCCGTTTTCCATCCAGTGTCGGTGGTCTCTCCCCTGAATGTGGCACAATTCACACTGGACCTGGCTGGGCACCCAGATCAGCAAGCAGTCGCCTTTGTTTTGCAAGGCCTCATGCACGGGTTTCGCCTGGGATTCCAATCTACTTGTACACTTAAATCTGCCAAACGGAACAAACCCTCGGCATTCCAGAACCCGAAAGTTATTGACGATTATTTGGCCCACGAGGTTTCCAGATGCCAGGTGGCTGGCCCCTTTCCCTCGATTCCCCTTCGGAATTTACAAATAAGCAGTTTCGGGGTAATTCCCAAAAAAGGCCAACCTGGCAAATGGCGGCTTATTGTTGACTTATCCTCCCCGGGTGGGTACAGCGTAAATGACGGTATTAGCGATGACACATTCTCTATGCATTACATCAAACTCGACCAGATTATCCGCATGGTGGCCAAGCACAGTCGTGGGGCCATGATGCAAAGTTCGATGTCGACCGCTTATCGCAACGTTGCAGTGCATCCCGAGGATCGGTACCTGTTAGGGATGAAATGGTGGGGCCAATTCTTTGTTGACTTAGCTCTTCCTTTTGGGCTCCGCTCGGCTCCCTATATTTTTAACTCGATAGCAGACATGGTGGAATGGATCATTATTAATAGGTACAATGTGGCCGACCTTATGCACTATCTCGATGATTTCCTCACTGCAGGCCCGGCCTGTTCGAACCAGTGCACTAATAATTTGCAAACATCCCTGGCAGTTTGTCGGTCACTTGGCCTTCCCCTCCACCCTGGCAAGTGCGTTGGCCAGCTCACTTGTTTGACCGTGTTGGGAATTGAACTAGATTCAGTGCAGCAATAGGCTCGTCTGCCTGAAGACAAGTTAGCCACCCTTCAGGAGTTGATTCAGTCGTGGCAGAACAGGCGGTGGTGTACCAGACGTCAACTCGAGTCGCTGATCGGCCACCTTCACCACGCCGCCAAAGTTGTGTGGCCTGGTCGTACTTTTCTTCGCCGCATGATCGACCTGCTCTGTTGCTTTCGCTCGCGCGAGCATCCTATTCGTTTGAGCATGGAATTCCACAAGGATATCCAGTGGTGGTCTGATTTTCTCACGTCGTGGCATGGGGTGAGCTTTTGGCTTTTCCCGGGTCTGTCTGCTTCCACAGATGTGGAGGTCACGTCAGATGCTGCTGGCTCCTTGGGATTTGGCTCTTACTTCAAAAATGAGTGGTTCAGCGGAGCGTGGGCCCCCTCTCAGTACGATCAATTCAATCGCGTACAAAGAACTGTTCCCTGTGGTGGTTGCTTCTCACGTCTGGGGTCCGCAATGGCACCGATGCCATGTCTTGTTCCGCTCGGACAACGAGGCAGTGGTGCACATTCTCACGTCCAGGACATCAAAGGTCCCATGCATTATGCAGCTGCTGCGCCACTTACTTTCCGCTGCGGCTCGCCATAATTTTACCTTTACAGCTATACATCTGCCTGGCATTCATAACTCGATTGCTGATGCTCTTTCCCGCTTTCGTTGGCAGGAGTTCTGGCGTCTGGCGCCCGAGGCCTTACCACTCCCAGCTCCAATTCCTCATCAGCTATGGGATCTTTTGATATCTCCACCTTAGAGGCGTGGTGCCAGACTCTTCTGGTGCATGGGCTGGCATCCTCTACACGCATCTCGTACGCTTCAGGTCAGAAAAAGTTTTATAACTTTTGTACTCAGCTTGGTAAGATTCATCCATCCGGTTCCCCTTGCCCGGTTGACGAATGGACGCTATGCCTGTTCGCAACATTCTTGGCCAATACTGTGCAATACTCCACCATCAAGGTGTATCTCTCTGCCGTGCGCTCCTTGCACATCGACCAGGGCTTTTCGGATCCTCTTGTCAACTGTTTAAGGTTGCAGCGGGTGCTTCGAGGAATTAAGCGAACTCAGGGCGATTCTTCTTCTCAACGGCTTCCAATCACAGATGAGATCATGGCTGTTACCTTCAAAGCATTGGACGTCACGATGGCGGATCATTGCATGTTTTGGGCCGCCTGTTGCCTGGCGTACTTTGGCTTTCTTCGCTCTGCGGAATTCACCGTCCCCAATTTGGCCAGTTACTCCCCTTCCATCCATCTGGGTGTGGCCGATATCGCTGTGGACGCTAGTTCATTGCCCTCGTGCCTTCGCATTAGGATAAAGGCATCCAAAACTGACCCCTTCCGAAAGGGGTGTTTCGTGCACATAGGCCGTGGCTCGTTTCCGCTGTGCGCAGTCCAATCGCTGTTGGCGTATTTGACTTTAAGGGGCGACAGACCAGGCCCCTTATTTTTGTTTCAGGACGGTCGCCCGTTGTCTCGATCTCTGTTGACGGCTTGGTTACGTCGCATCTTGCCTTCGGCTAACATCCAAGGCAACTTCTCGAGCCACAGCTTTCGCATTGGGGCAGCTACTGTCGCAGCTCGTAATGGCATCCCAGATCATCAAATTCAGGCTTTGGGGCGGTGGACCAGCACCGCCTATTTGTCTTACATTCGTACTCCTGCGGAGACGTTATCGCAACTCTCTAAACAATTGACTGCAGGTGTTTCAGGTTGCTCATCATAGAACCCGTCAGATTTTACTTTCACTCAGTCCTCTGGGGACAAATTAGGGCACCGTTGTATCTCTATCTATGCTGGTTTGTGCTTAGCACAGTTGTCTCCGATGTTATTTGAATTCTCCGCGCTGTTTCGTTATGCTGTGGCCAGTAAGCACTGTGGGGCAAGTAGGGGCTTTGCACTTATAATGGGATTCCGATCAGGGAGTTCAGCCCTGACAGTGGGACGGAGGACAGCCTGTTGTTGCGGGTTGCTGGTTTGCGCGGCATCACTGGGTATGTATGCTCCTTTTTGTTTTCTTGTCAGCGGCAGGCTTTGGGGTTGGTGCTTGGAGAGTTTTTTTGGGGGGTCTCGGTCCCTCTCCCACCCTGCTCGCGGGCCCTTCGCTCCCCAAGCACTCCGCTTGGAGCACGAGGTCTGGTGGTTGCCGCTCACAGGGTTGTCATGGTTACCCTACGCGCTCGGCTCCGGTGCTCGAGGCCCCACCATCTTTCCAGGCACCTTCCCCAAGCTCATCTATTGTTGATGAGTTTAAATGTGGTTAAATGTAATTTAAGCTAAGTTAAACGCGAAACAATGCTGGTCTGGGGTTTCCCTTGTCTCGGTCATGCGCAGTGGTGGTGGATCTGGAGGGGGTCGCGTGGTTTTACAGCTCGAGTTTTGAGGTCAACTCATTTGCACGTGCACTTTTGCCTTTTGGACTGTGCTTGGCGACTTTACTCCCCGCTCTTCCCTCCCCCTTTTCCGGTAAGTATGTGGTAAGTATCATGGTTCCACTGGCTTTTGTCAGTGTGATGGTGCCTGGTGGTTGCCGCTCACAGGGTTGCCATGGTTACCCTACGCGCTCGGCTCCGGTGCTCGAGGCCCCACCATCTTTCCAGGCACTTTCCCCAAGCTCATTTATTGTTGATGAGTTTAAATCATTATCAAGTGACAAAAAGTAAGACCAACTTAATATAGATGGTTTAAAGTGACAAAATAAAGAAGAAAAGGAAGATGTTAGAATGTTAAATGAAAATATGTTAATGATGGAAGACATTGACACGTCGTGTTAAACCTTTTTCACTTATCTTTGTTCTCAAAGTGTTTAACAAAATTCAACTTGATTTGTTCGTTTTATTAATTTCTTTTATTCTAAAGGGAAGCTTGATTATTTCAAGCATAATTTCCACATTTACTTTGCCACCATTAATAAAAACAAAATTGTCCACCATCCACAAGGAGATGTGAGAAAATGTTTTCTTGTTAGAGTCAATGATAATAGTGAAAACCTGTCTTTATTCATCTTTTCTCCCATGCCTGTGCCTGTCAGACACTGGCCCAAACCAAAGCAAAAACAGAAAAACATAGCTACCAATATAGCAGAATTCTAGCAGCAGGAGAATAGTTTTAAGTATAAGAGGAGAATTATTACGAGCAAAATTTAGCCGGCCAATTCTGCGTAGTAGCCGGAGAATTCTCCAATCTCCGATACCTAATGAATGCCCTGCTTATGTCCCTAAATAAAAAATTAAACAAAAGCCTGGAGTAAACTGATTTCTTAGTTCTAATGGGTAGCAAAAATGTTTCCCATATATGAATTTTGGCGCGAAACTGAAGTTACTTTTCACCTCCATGGTACATGAAGTAGGTTTATTGCCGGCGGTATAATTCGATGCCTCTTATACGACGACCTGCTATGACCCTGTTTGTAACACATGTATATGGGCTCATGTTGTGCGCAAATACATGCGTGTTTGTTTAACGTATGTTTGCGTGTAACGGATGTATGAGAAGAAAATGGACACAGACTTGGGAAAAAAACCCACAGAGCAGGAACGATTGCAAGTATACGTGGCAAAAAACCACACGTATATCGTATCATAATTTTGAAACAAAATATTAATGGCCGACCATATGAACTCCATTAGCCAGAATGCATGGTGCATTTTCATTAGCCCCTTTCCGTTAAACGTTAGCCTGTATAGCAGACGTTTTGGCTTTCTGGTGTACGAACATTCGTTGAAAGACCGCCATTTTGGAAGCCATCCAAGGAGAGAACTGGGGACGGTCAATGTAAGATATGGATTGCGGACTTCAGACCCGGACTGCGGACTGGGTATAAAACGTGGACTGAAGGCTGCGGACTAGGAACAAAAAGCGGACTGAATATAAAAAAGGGAGTATAGAACAAAGCTAGGATTGTACTGGCCCAGATGCAGGTTAAAAAAAGCCTTGAGTCTGCTTATTCCATGTCAAGATTTGTCACGTACATAGTAATGCTTAGTTACACGAAATGCTCAGTTTCAACATCGACCGAGCTAGAGAAAGTATAAGAGTAGAGACTGTACTTTACTCAACGAGTTTAACACTAGATCGAGGGAGTCGAAGAAATTATTATTGAGAAGAATGGAAACAGAAAGGCATATAAAAGACAACCGGACCTTGCACTGGCGTGCATCACAAAATTACTGGTCCAAATCTAGATATAAATGCTGTAAATGGAAATGTGTGCTCGTTCGACTGCAACTGGCTACTGGTGCAGAGAAGATAAAACAGGAAATACCGGTGCGTTTCTTTTTTGGGGGAAAGTCCAAATCCGTATTTGCGAATATAAATAGAATAAAGTGGATTCTCGATCAGACAATTCTGAGCGTTTAAAAAAAAAGTATTTTAAACAAGCGGTTTTCCGTGCCAAAATGGTACAACAAAATTATCGTACATGACATTATAACTGACAAGCGTCGCCATTTTTCCTATCGTGAAGAGCTCGAGGTGGTCAAAATAGGTAGGTTTTCTGTGTACTCTGGTAATATTTACAGCAATTGTAAGCACCTTTCCTACAGTTCAAAAATTTGAGTGCAGTAATACATTTTGTTGCTCCGTGCTTTTTGTACAATGTTTTGTACTCAGTCCGCGGTTTGTACCCAGTCCGCAGCCTTCAGTCCATATTTTATACTCAGTCCTCGTTTTATACCCAGTCCGCAGTCCGGGTCTGCAGTCCACAATCCATATGTTACACTGACCGTCCCCAGTTCTCTCCTTGGATGGCTTCCAAAATGGCGGTCTTTCAACGAATGTTCGTACACCAAAAAGTCTGCTATGCAGGCTAATGTTTAACGGAAAAGGGTTAATGAGAATGCACCATGCAGTCTGGCTAATGGAGTTCACACTGCTGGCTGGGAGAAATAGAGATCCTCGAATATTAGAGTAAGATATACTCGTAAGAGCCAAGCTTTGAAGGTCAATGATAACACCAAAGGACCAATGGGAGTCGTGTTTGGCCTGTCTATTTTATTCACCATCAAAGTGGTAAAAAATAGCTGTTTCGGTGTTTGAGAAAAAAGTAGGAAAAAATAGCTGTTTCGGTGTTTCGTTTTGCTGTTTCGTGGTTTAGTAATGTCCGGTGCGATGTGGAAAGTTTGTGCCTAAAAATAAAGTTACCATATTTAAATGAATTAATTGAGGTACATGTACACATGTATATGTTGTGGTTCAATTTTATCCTTGGTTTAAAAATTTTCTCCCTTTGTTTTGAGCTAATTATCCTATATTAGCATAGCCAAAAACAAAGGGAGAAAAAATTTTTGAACCAAGGATAAAATTGAACCACAAAATATATAACTGATATAAGCATCTTATCGTTCAGTGTTTTAAGTGAACATCAAAGCAAAGAAAAAGTTTACAGGTACTTGCAATGAAGTTCTTGGTTATGTGAATGGTAATAGAGACCTTAAGCAACTCACAACGACGACGCCAAATTCGGCGACCGGAAGTTAGAATGCAAAAATTGTAGCTACCACGCATGTGTAAAATAAAAGTTGAGTCGTCGTTCAGCTGTCGACGTCGGGCGACAAAGCTTTTGAGGGCGTCTTCTGGAGGTGAGCATTAATGTCATTATATTTTCTTTTTTCTGGACATTTTAAGAAAACTAATCACATGTAGATGTTATTTTGGTCTACCTGAGATCGAAGATATAATTTAATGAGGTTGAGCTTTTTATTCACTCACGAAATTTCTCGTCTTTAGTGAACTAACCATCGGGATGGAAGGTGAAAAAACTACGTAAGTACGCGCTCTCCTTGGAGTTATGTAGTTGTGTAGTTTCAGAAGAAATGTTGCTATGAAAGCGTTCTTTCTTACAAACAAGAATTGTATTTCAGTGCAAACTCATATGAAAGCTGTATTTTTGGCTAGGCGGCTTCTCAGAAGGGCTCAAACATTTCCCAGAAATGTTTACCATCGCTGATGATTTTTGATGGCAGATTTTACCATCGCTTCGACAAAACTGCAACCCATCCTCTGTTTAAGCTGCTGAGTATTCCTTCGAACTTTTTTAGTTTAATGGTTTGGCTACATGTTCTTTTAATCTTGCATTTGCTTAGCAGAATTATTGCCCACATAAAGTTTGTAAATAATTCAGTTATTTTGTTACCATTTAAGCTTAACTTAAGCTTAATCTGTGTTAACTTTTCATCCTCTAAGATCACCATTGCAAGACCCTCCTAACGAAGATTGAATTTTTCAGTTGCAAATCATGTTAAAACTGGGAAAATTATCTATATTCTAAGGGTATTTAAGTCCTGAAATGCGTGAGTCATGATGCGACACAGTAATCTGATTAGTTTCATTCTAGCTATGGCTGGTTGACGGAGATAGTTGTGCACTTTTCTGTGTTTGGAAGGGTTCAAAGGGCAAGGAATTTGAGATTAGCTGACCCAATTAGTAGAGAAAAGCCCCATATTTGATGTTTGTTTGTGGTTTTAAGTTTTTTGTGAGGGTGAAGGAGAGGTGGGGGGAGGTAAAGATTTTCATATTTATATGGTAATTTCATTTGCTTTTCCAAATATTTTCCCTGACCCTTTCATCCTAGCCGTGAGTACCACAGCCTATACAAAAACTGTTACACAAGATTTGCTTCCTTTAAAGTAGTAATCTTTGCTTTGCAACTAAGTTAATTTTATTAGGATACTATATGTACTTTTCTCCTTGTAATTCCAGGAACTTGCCAGCATTTAAATGGTCTAAAGAATGACATATTCCTAGCCAGAGAGATATTGGTAGTTGAACCTTACAAATTTAAGTGTAGAAGTCGGGAGAGTGGACAGGCATGGGACCTAATTGCAACACATCTCAATGTAATTCAGTCACCACGTTTCCGAGTTTCACAGAAGGCTGTGAGAGACAGGGCAAAGATTTTGCAAAGGAACTTTAAATTGAAAATAAGAGAAGAAGATAGAGCCTCAGGAATTGAAGTTCCAGAACTTTCGGAACTTGATGTTGCTTTAGAAGAGATAGCCGAGAAAGAAAAAGCTGCACAAGTAGAGCTAGATCTTGAGGAATCAGCTAAAAAGAATGAATTGCAAGACAAAGCTAATGCAGAAGAAATGCGGCTTCAAGCTATGTGTAACTGCATTGCATGACCTTCCCGAACATAATTTAATAATGGAACTTTGTTTCTTGTAATTAGTCAATGACGTTTTGTTTTCCTAAGCACGCAATCTATTATAGCAACGCCTTTATCGCAAGTTTAGTTAGTAGGCTCAAGTTGTCGGAGAGTTCATCATCATCATCATCATCATCACATTATTTACCCTCGGATTTTAGAGTAGCTTGTGCAGCTAATATCTCCGAGCAGTTTAATCATCAGAGAGAGATAGACCATCACACCGGGAACTACGTCCCCTACGTCCCCTTCAGATCACCTTGTTCGTATTAGTTGTTGTTGCACGAACATCGAGGTTCTTGGACAAGCTACGGCATAGCAGGACTGTTATGTAAGTTTTTAACTTCTTTTCTTCTGCCAGAAAGCCAGTTTGCTGTTTCATGAAATTCATCGATTTATAGGAAGTTTCTACAAAGTAATTTTTGAGTGCCTCATGGCATAGATCATGTTGGTTAATTTAAGGCAGTGATTCTTGCACGTTGATCTCTCTGTATTCGCTATTATTTTAGCTTGATTTGTTACAAGACATCCTTCGCCTAGTTATACATTGAATTTTGTAGTTATTTTCATCATATATACTGCTGAGAACATACGATTTTGTGAAAGAATGATCGGAATGTCGCGTTTCTTACATTGTGTAGATGTTGAGTTTTAGCTTTTTCTTTGTATTATTAATTTCAGTTTATGATATGATCTTGGAATAAACCTCAAGTGATTGTCCATAAAATATATCTTGCTTGTTGGTGCGTCGATACTAGACAAGTTCGTTGTATGTTTGGTTCTGGTGTTTCGACCGCCGCTACAGTAAAATAACGCCAGTTGCCTAGCTTGAACAAAGGCCTAATGTCTGACCCTGGAGAGAAAGATCCGATCATGAAATCTTCGTTCGATGAAGAACAAGATAAACTTAGCGAACATTTCAATGACGAACATTTTCCGGACTACTGGGAAATAAAAATCGCAGATGTTTCCGAAAAAGAAACGGCTATCGAAAACCAAGAATTGCCGTCTTATGAATACGTGCCGCAGTCACGCGAAAGGAAATTGACCAAAAAGGGGAAGGCTTATCAGCTCGAGACGATGGACTGCAAACGTCAAAGTGCATACAAAGATTTATTGAAACAGATGAATAAGATACGCCAATCGTTGGAAACAATCGTTGATTCAGAAACTCTCGAAGCTGACAGAGGTGAATTAGATAAGCTGAAAGAAGCTTTCAACGACGCTCATAAAGCCTTTGACGATGAATTAGAAACGGAAACTGATAAACAAATTTCGTATCATTGGTTTGACGTTCGTGACAGAGAATATACGGAGTGTAGGATAAAGATCACTGAGAGAATTTATGCCCTAGAAAAAAGGTCTCACAGAACCAAATCAGAAAGGTCCGGTTATTCAGATAGGTCGAGACGTAGTGCTCTCACGCAGGGATCAAGGCCCAGGTCAGTTCGTTCTATGAGACTGGAAGCCGCCACCAAAAGCGCAAGATTGAAAGCGGAGATGGAATTTTTAGAGAGTGATAACGAATTAAGATGCCTACAATTAAAGAAGGAAATTGCGATCGGTGACGCTGAAGAAACTTCCATGAAAAACATTCTTGATGAAGAGCAAGGAGAGTCCAAAATAGAAAGGGAAACCAAATTTAAAATGGATCCGCGTCCCCCACAGTTTATTCCCAAATCTCAACCTGCTCAAACACTGGAAGTTAGCCTTTCGGATGAGAGCCGAAGCGACACTTTGAAAGAATTAGTCACTCTCCAAGCAAAACAAGCCGAATTAAGCACACTATTAATTCAACAACAGAGCACAAGTCAACTTCCTGCCAAAGAACCACCGGTTTTCACTGGCGACGCGTTCAATTACCCGGCATTTATTTCAGCGTTTGATTCCATAATCTCCAACAATGTCCAGTCCAACAAAGATCGTCTGTATTTTTTGGAAAAATACACGAGAGGCAAAGCAAACGAAGTTGTTAAGGGCTTTTTAGCTGTGAGTTCCGAAAATGCATACAATGAAGCTCGCAAGATCTTGAATCAAAGGTTTGGAAATCCTGTGTACGTAGCTGAAGCTTGCAAGTCGCGCATTCGTAAGTGGCCCCAAATCCACGACGGGGACAGCGCAGGGTTGCAAGTTTCTCGGATTTTCTTGTTCGCTGCCAAGAGGCCGTAAAAATCGTAGGATCACTAGCAGAATTGGATTCTACTCAAACCCTAAGAGAACTAAGTGCGAAACTGCCATCTTACTCTGGCGTTAAATGGTGTAGACACGCCCACGAAGTTCAAATGAAGTCCAGCCTAAGAGTGTCCTTCAGTGAGTTTGTCAAGTTTGTAAAGGCCGAATCTGACTTGGCAAACGATCCGATCTTCTCGCCAGATGCTTTAACGAGAGAAAAACGAAAACAGCCTGAGAGAGATCCAAAAACCAGGTTTCGGAGAGGTACAACTCCCACAGCCCACAGTTTTGCAATTAACACCAAACAAGGCCCAGTCCCTACGTTTTCTTGTCGTCCAACAGTCCAATGTGTCCTCTGTGAGAAAGGCCACAGCCTCGAGAGGTGCCCAATCTTTAAAGGCAAGAGTCTAGATGAGAGAAGAGATTTTGTCATCTCCAAAGGTCTTTGCTTTGGGTGCTTGAAGAGCGGTCACCTGTCTGTTAGTTGTCAGTCAAGACTTACTTGCGAAGAATGTGGCAAGTTGCACCCAACCCCCATGCACGTGGACAAACCAAAGCGTAATCCAGTTGAGAGTTCGCAGCGTGGATCAGAGTCAAATAGAACACGCGTGGCTGGACGAAACTCAGGAAACCGTGCCACTAGCTCTTCAGCCAAGACCAATACGACGGAATCGGCAGACGATAACGCAACTGTCTGTGGTTCGGCGGTTCGATCTGATGGGGTAACGACATCGATGATAGTTCCAGTGATCTTGCATCATAAGGACAATTCAGAAGTAAAGGTCAAGACCTATGCCCTGCTAGATGACGGAAGTGACTCCACATTTGTTAAGAATTCCACTTTGAATGCCCTGGACGTGGATGGTCCTGAGATATCCCTCAGTCTCAACACGATGCATGGAAGAACTGAAATCCCAGCAAAGAGAATCGAAGGCTTAGTGGTTCAAAGATTTGATGGGGGTACGACTGTTGTCCTTCCTAGAGCATATTCACGAGACTCTATACCTTCGAGGAGATCAGATTCCCACATCTGAAACAGCTAACAAATGGCCCCACTTGAAGAGCATCAAAGACAAGATACCTCCCTTGCAGAATAATGTCGACGCAGGAATTCTGATTGGATGTAACTGTCCAAGAGCCCTTAAACCGCAAGAAGTTATCCTGGGAGAAGACGACGACCCCTATGCGGTAAAAACGATTCTTGGCTGGGGAATCATTGGTCCGTCAAGTCCACAGAAAGACACCTCAGACGTAGATGGGGAAGTTGCGAGTTGCCACAGACTTGTCACTAGTGAAGTTGGAAGCACAAGCCTAAAGCAGAAATTTGTCGTAGATGCGCAAACAAAGGAGGTCATCAATCCAGTCGAAGTGCGAAAGATGTTTGAAGTAGATTTCTCCGAGAAAGACGTAGGAGACCGCGCCCTTTCCCAGGAGGACCGCAAGTTCCTGGAAATTGTCCAACAAGGTATTCACCAGGGGGAGGATGGTCATTATGAAATGCCCTTGCCGATCAGAGACAAGAACTTGGCGTTACCAAACAATCGTACACTGGCCAAGAATCGCCTAAAGCCTTTGAGAAGACGATTTCAAAGTGAAGAAAGTTATCGTCGACACTACGTAGAGTTCATGAACAAGATCATACAGAACGGTTACGCAGAAAGAGTGCCAGAGGATAAAGTGTCCAATCAGAGCAGCAACTCGGTCTGGTACATACCAAATCATGGGGTATATCACCCGAAGAAACCCAACAAAATCAGGGTAGTGTTTGATTGTTCCGCACAATTCGAGGGCGAGTCACTAAATAAACACCTTCTGCAAGGACCAGATCTCACGAACCAACTTACTGGCGTCCTATGTCATTTTCGCCGTGAGCCAGTCGCCTTCATGTGTGACATAGAGTCAATGTTTTTCCAAGTAAGAGTGCCGGAGGAGTATCGAGATCTACTTCGATTTCTGTGGTGGGATGACGGCGATATATCTAAAGAACCACAGGGATATCGCATGACTGTGCACTTGTTTGGAGCTGCATCATCCCCTGCCTGCTCGAATTTCGCTCTGAAGGCTGCTGGTGATGACAATGAAGAAAGTTTGGGCTTTGCACCTGCTGAATTTCTACGCCATGATTTCTATGTTGACGACGGTTTAAAGTCAGTATCGTCAGTAGAGGAAGCGGTAGATCTTGTGAAGAGCATTAAAGAAATGTGCAAGCGTGGTGGTTTTAACCTGCACAAATTCACGTCGAACAGTAAGGAAGTAATTCAGCAAATTCCAGTACAAGACAGAGCTGAAGAGATTAAGAGCATAGATTTTGAATGCGACACCCTGCCAATGGAGCGTGCCCTTGGTGTTCAGTGGTGCATCGAGTCAGATAGCTTCAAATTCACTATATCCTTGAAAGACCGCCCATGCACAAGGCACGGAATCCTCTCCACAGTAAGCTCGATTTTTGATCCCCTCGGTTTTGTGGCGCCCGTCCTATGAGAAGGCAAGTCAATCTTGCAAGAACTCTGTCGTTGTAATGTGGGCTGGGACGATCCAGTACCAGAAGAAATTCAAGCAAGATGGCAAAAATGGAAATCAGAACTGCATGAACTGCAAAACCTTTCCATTCCTCGTTGCTACAAGCCAGCAGACTTTGGACCAGTTGCCAAGGCGGAGCTTCACCACTTCTCTGATGCAAGCTTCAAAGGCTACAGCCAGTGCAGTTACCTCAGGATGGCAGATGGCGCCAGGAAGATCCATTGCTCCTTCATAGCTGGGAAAGCAAGAGTGACGCTGTTAAAGAAGATAACAGTGCCTAGAATGGAGCTTACAGCAGCCGTTGTTTCTGTAACAGTAAGCCAGTAGCTAAGAAGAGAATTAGAAGTAGAGGTCGTAAAGGAAGTTTTCTGGACCGATAGCAAGGTCGTTCTTGGATATATTGCAAACGAAGTCAGACGCTTTCACGTATTTCTAGCCAACCACGTTCAAGAGATCCAGGAAAGGTCATCTGTAGAGCAATGGAGGTATGTCGACACTAAGAGCAACCCTGCAGACGATGGCTCTAGAGGGCTACACGCAAGTCAAATCAGTACGTCCAAGTGGATTACAGGACCAGACTTCCTTTGGAAGAACGAAGATGAGTGGGAGGTGTCCTCGAAGGATATCCGAGATCTCGCAAGTGACGACCCCGAGGTTAAGAAGTATGTATGGCCAACGAAGTATCCCCGGTATGGCCAAGTTTAGTGGAACGACACATATTTCTCTGACTGGCTACACGCAAAGAAAGCTGTTGCCCTCTGTCGAAGATATGTGAGAATTCTACGCTCAAAGATTAGTAGGAAATCCAAACTCAGACTCCGCAATGTTAAAGGTGGGCAAGCCCAAGTGACATCCATCAGAGTCCAGGAGCTGAAAGATGCAGAGATTGTCATTCTCACGGCGGTATAAAAAGAAACGTCATTTGATTTATCTTACTCTGGACCCCTACGCAAGCTCAACCCAATTGTAGACTTGGATGGCGTTATCAGAGTAGGAGGTCGGCTCAATCTTTCAACCCTACCCAACAGCTCCAGACATCCGGCTATCTTACCGAGACATGGTCACATCACAGATTTGGTTATTAATTACTATCATAACAAGATGCAGCACCAAGGCCATGGAATCACCACGAATGAATTGCGAGCACGCGGATATTGGATCATCGGAGCCTCCACTGCTGTTTCACGTGCAATCTCCAAGTGTGTTACGTGTCGGAAGTTCCGAGGTGCTGTTCAAGAGCAACGTATGGTGGAATTACCAGAAGACCGTGTTGATCCTGCGCCACCCTTCACCAACTGCGCTGTCGATTTCTTTGGCCTGTTTCTAATCAAGCAAGGTCGTAAAGAGCTTAAGTGCTATGGAGCACTTTTCACGTGTATGGCGTCGCGTGCAGTTCATATTGAAGTAGCCCAAACATTGGAGACAGACTCCTTTATAAGCGCACTTCGCAGATTCATTTGTAGAAGAGGTCCGATACGTCTTCTGCGAAGTGACCAAGGTACGAACTTCATAGGAGCACAAAGAGAATTAAAGGCTGCATTAGAAGAAATGGACAATGAAAGAATCGAACGGGAGCTGCAGCGACATGATTGTGACTGGTTTCACTTCAAAATGAACATACCCTCATCCACTCACATGGGAGGAGTATGGGAGGGACAGATTCGCACTGTGTGCAACGTGCTGGCCACACTTCTCCACAAGAATGTATCGCAGCTGGATGACGAATCTCTGCAGACTCTGTTGTGTGAAGCAGAGGCGATTGTGAACAGCCGCCCCTTGACGATCGACTCGCTGAGTGACCCGCAGTCATTAACTCCCTTAACACCCAACCATCTTCTTATGATGAAAACGAAAGTTGTCTTACCACCTCCTGGTGCTTTTCAGTCTGCGGACAAGTACTGTAGAAAGAGATGGAGGCGTGTGCAGCACCTAGCTAACCAGTTCTGGATTCGTTGGAAGAAGGAGTATCTTTTGAGTCTTCAGCAGCGCCAGAAATGGTTGAAGCCACGACGTAACCTGTGCGCCGGTGATGTCGTCATCATCAAGGGTGATGAGGATCTTCCACCAAACAAGTGGCAGTTAGCACGCGTGGTTGAAGCGTACAAAGGTCCTGATGGTTATGTGCGCACAACTAAAGTCGCAGTTGCAGAAAGTAGCCTAGACGACAAAGGCAGGAGGACCAAGCCCGCAAGGTTCTTGGAGCATCCTGTACAGAAGCTGGTACTATTGCAGGAGTCAGAGACCTGAGGTTCATCCCCGTCGAGGAGCCAGTATCACAAGTAGCATTTATTCGTAATTAGTATGAAAACTTTAATTTAGCATTAGTGGACTTTGATTGAACATTGATTAGTGTGAAATGTCATCATTTCAGGGGAGCCATGTAACTGCATTGCATGACATTCCTGAACATAATTTAATAATGGAACTTTGTTTCTTGTAATCAGTCAATGACGTTTTGTTTTCCTAAGCACGCAATCTATTATAGCAACGCCTTTATCGCAAGTTTAGTTAGTAGGCTCGAGTTGTCGGAGAGTTCAGATCACCTTGTTCATATTAGTTGTTGTTGCACGAACATCGCAGGACTGTTATGTAAGTTTTTAACTTCTTTTCTTCTGCCAGAAAGCCAGTTTGCTGTTTCATGAAATTCATCGATTTATAAGAAGTTTCTACAAAGTAATTTTTGAGTGCCTCATGGCATAGATCATGTTGGTTAATTTAAGGCAGTGATTCTTGCACGTTGATCTCTCTGTATTCGCTATTATTTTAGCTTGATTTGTTACAAGACATCCTTCGCCTAGTTATACATTGAATTTTGTAGTTATTTTCATCATATATACTGCTGAGAACATACGATTTTGTGAAAGAATGATCGGAATGTCGCGTTTCTTACATTGTGTAGATGTTGAGTTTTAGCTTTTTCTTTGTATTATTAATTTCAGTCTATGATATGATCTTGGAATAAACCTCAAGTGATTGTCCATAAAATATATCTTGCTTGTTGGTGCGTCGATACTAGACAAGTTCGTTGTATGTTTGGTTCTGGTGTTTCGACCGCCGCTACACTATGGAAAAACTCGGAGAAAGCAAGAAGCGAAAAGAAGCTTCTGGGGAGACAACTTCAGGGCAGAAGCAGAAGAAAGCAAGGCGTAGTGGGTCAGACACCATTGACTTTATGAGAGAGAAATTGGAAAAAGACTTGGAGATCAAGCAGGAAGAACTGAGACAAAGGAGATCTGAGCAGCAGAAAATCCTAGATCAACAAAACAGTATTTTGCAACAGATGCAACTACAACAGGTCAATCAACGTCAGCAGATGCAAGATATGTTATCAGCTTTTATGCAACAAAGTCAACAGCAGAACCAAACTATATTGGCAACTGTGGAAAAGTTTACCAAAACATAGCGCTGAATCAAAGTCAGCAGGTTAACATTTGTCCAGTTACAGTTTTTGTGGCAAGTTATTGCACTTGTTTGTTTTCTTAAGCAAAAATCGAACCTTTTAATTTTTTGAAATTGTGTTTCTTGTAAACAAAATATTTAGTTATGAGATAGATGAATGAGAAGATGTGAGACAAGGGACTTTGGTTGTTTTCCTTCAGTTTACTAACTAGTAGCAACCGATTACAGACTACCAAATGTTCCGTGATTATCCTGCAGAAATTGTCAAGCGACGCAAGGAGCAGATGAAAACCTTCAAAGAAGCCAGAAAAAAACGGAATCCCGGCAGCTTTTAGTCAATCCCAACCAGATAAGTTATACATTAGAGGACGATTATGGCCAGTAGGTAGACAATTAACCGTTTAGTTAAAGCTGATCAAAACTTGTGCCTTCTTCTAAATCTTTCTGCTTGGGGAGCTCGTTTTTTTTATCTCGTTAACTTTCAATCATAATTTGCGGCTTGTTGCCTGTCAAGATGCATAAAGTTTACCCAGTAAGAAAACTTTTTTTACAGAGTAAGTATAAATGTATGTTTTTCTTCTTTATTTGTTTGTTTTATGTTATATGTTTAACAAATGCCCTTTTTGCGCTTAGTGGCACTACATACAAATTCTATATTCCTGTAGCTGAAAACAGAATAAATTTTTGTAACTCTTTCCCCTGGGGTGAAAACTGCCAAATTCTTTTCTTTTCAAAACAACAAAAGAATTGGATTTTCAAATTGGATCAATAAATGCAAGGGGTCTAGGTGACAGGATTAAGCGTCGAGAATTTTTTAATTGGCTTCGAAAAAAAAAAAATTGGCTGTATATTTTATTCAAGAAGCGCATTGTACGGAAAACAATATGTATGACTGGTGCGGTGAATGGGGCTACCAAGCCCTTTTCAGCTGCTGTTCCAGCAGGAAAGCAGGTGTTATGATTTTGTTTAATAACATCATCTTTCAAATTTCGAGAACTTATTGCGATCCCGAGGGACGCTTTATAATTTGTGACATGACAACAAATGGGAAACAACTAACTTTGGTAAATCTATACGCTCCAAACGACGACGATCCAAATTTCTTTACTTCTTTTTTTTAGCATTTGGCCGATTTCCAGTGCAACGAGGTTGTAATAGGAGGAGATTACAACTTAGTGCTTGATGTTGAGAAGGATAAAAAAGGTGGCCTTGCAAAAACACACACAAAATCACTGGAAGTCTTAAATAATTTTTCTGAGGACTTAGATTTGGTTGATGTCTGGAGGGTCCAAAATCCTGAATTACAACGCTTTACATGGAGGCAAAGGAAGCCGGAGATACATTGCAGACTTGACTTCTTTCTCGTAAACAAAAGTATCAACACAGACATCGTCCCTGGGTACAAAACGGATCACTCAATGGTCACCTTGCAAATATCTCTACATAATAACCCAAGGGGACGAGGGCTCAACACCTCTTTTTTAAAGGACGAAGAATATGTCAATCAAATTAGAGAGATAATAGCTCAAACTAAGGATGAATATGCACAAGATGACACCGTTACCCCTGGACTATTATGGGAAATGATTAAAATGAAGACTAGAGAAGCATCGATCAACTATGGTAAAACAAAAAAAAAAAGAAATCTTGAGCAAAAGGAAGATAAAATTGAAAAATCAATCAAAATCCTCGAGGAACAAATTGCTAACACACACGCAAATGACTCCCAAACACTATGGCTAGAATTAGAAAAGAAAAGATTTGAACTGGAAGCTATAATTGAATACCAAACAAAAGGTGCGATTTTAAGATCCAAGTCTAAATGGTACAAGGAGGGCGAGAAAAACTCCAAATATTTTCTCAACCTTGAGAAGAGGCACTGTAGACAAAATACAATTACTCAATTGAAAATTAATGACATGGACGTTATTCAATCAGACAAAGAAATCTTATATGAGTGCGAAGATTTTTATAAAAATCTCTACAGCTCCAAAATGCAAGTAAACAATTCCTGGAAGGATTTCTTTCCACAAGTAAGACAAGTATCAAGTAATGAAAACCTGTATTTTTGCGAAGGCCCTTTAAGTTCCAAGGAATGTTTAGAGGCATTAAAAAGCATGGGCTCAGAAAAGTCACCTGGTACGGATGGCCTACCGAGCGAATTTTACAAAGTCTTCTGGGAAGAAATAGGAGAAAGTCTTACAAGTGCATTAAACTTCTCCTTTGAAATAGGACAATTACCCATATCACAGAGGCGTGGAATTATAAAACTAATACCAAAAAAAGATGCCGATCCCAACTTAATTAAAAATTGGCGCCCATTAACACTATTAAATTGTGATTATAAGATTGCATCGAAGGCCATTGCAAACCGAATAAAAACAGTTTTACCCGAGCTGATATCAGACGATCAGTCAGGATTTATAAAGAATAAATGTATTAGTGATAACATACGTACGCTAGATAGCATCATCCAGTATACAGCAAACAAAAATACCCCCGGGCTACTTCTCTTTCTCGATTTTGAAAAAGCCTTTGATACTCTGGAGTGGTCTTTTATCGAAAAATCCTTCAACATTTTAGCTTTGGCCCCTCGCTGTCAAAGTGGGTTAGACTTTTTTATTGTAAAACTGAAAGCTGCATCTTAAACATGCACTCATGCTCCTTCAATGCATTTTGATAGTGAGTTTGTAAATAGAACATAATAAAGTAAAGCCAAAGCAATGTTTTGAATTTCAATTTAAAATACCTTCATCAAGCTACATGTACAGATGAAGAAGCCCACGGAAACCCTTTTACCGAGTTGCACTAGCCGAAGCTAAGGCTAAAAACAGGGATTTTGTACAAACATTAACAAGTTCATTTTAAGAAACACAATAACAGTAATTGTTGTGCAATATTGTGTTCACGTGTAATTAACATTTTTTTCTGACAAATCAATTATTATTTTATCATAAAATTAATTAGTATATACCAAACCAGTGGATAGCTCCAAATAGTGTTTGCTATTTTAAGGTGGCGTGGCGAAGGTCACATATTGTGAGCGAACTTACGAAACAAAAGACTTTGCAGTCTTCTGAGTTGATTTTTGCAGATATTTTATCCTTCTGGTTTGGTATATACTAAACTAATTATTCCTCTCAGTATCAGTGGCTAGTGGTGGATCACGTACTTACCTCGCTGCTTTATGGCTTGGTAAATATCCACCTCCACTGCGGGGAATAATTTGTTAATTATAATAATAATAATAATAATAATAATAATTAACAAATAAAAAAGCCTTAATCGTTCTTTGTTCTGTTATAACGCACGCAAGGAAGTGATGAGAGCACGAAAGAAGTAGGAAGAAGCACGAGCCGCAGGCGAGTGCTTTTAACTACTTCTTGAGTGCTCTCGTCACTTCCTTGTGTGTCTTATAACAGAAAAAAGCACGGTTAAGGCTTTTTTATGTTTTATAATATAGTTTTTCCCACATTTGTAACTAAATTCGTTTCAATTTGTGAGAATACTGAGCAAATTTTATTCTCAGCTTGCGCGCGCGGAATGGCATCACTGATCATAGTCA